>JAJSRV010000033.1:0-70847 GCA_021527715.1 Neoseiulus cucumeris | reverse complement strand
CCATCAGAAAAAGGGCTCTAACTCAATTTCCGCAAATTTCCGCAAAAATGTGCGAATTGCTCCTGATTGAGGACAGAATGGACCACATTATGGCACCTATCTCGTGCTTGCCAAATGATGCCAAATGTGTTTTCCACATTGGTCAAAATAATTGATTTTAGCTGAAATTTTGCTTTTTTTCATCGAACCCATCTGAATACTTGGGGGTCGAGGACTGACCAAGTGAGTGGCTGGGTGACTCATTTCAGATGTACAGAGACTGATCAAAGCGACACTTTTGCGGAGGGTGTTTTACTTTATGTTAATTTTTTGCTCAGAATGTCAACGACGAAAATAGACGGTCCGCGAGATGCTGATTTCCCCCATGTTGCGGGGCCTATAACAGGCATGAAAAGCGAGTTGGGTTCGAAAAAAATTGTGCCTTCCGGACTTTTAGGTATCGGAGAACAACATGCCGTACTTAAAAAACCGAGGTTCCGACTTTGGTTTTTGTCCACCTAATTTGGCGAAATTGGCCACTGTGGGGCGCCGGACTTACCTCGTCGCGAATCTAGAAGAATCCGGTCCCTTGGTTCTCAACACAAAAACCGTGTTAGTATGCTGGAGAACGTTCTCATAGGTCAAGGCCATTTGAGGTTGGATGAGTTCCATGAAATTACATAAGGAGTCTTGGAGCATATTCGGCAGTATGCGCGTGATCGACGTTCCTGGAACATTAGAATAGTGTCGGTAGCGTTTAGATACGATGTCCTGCAATGCATGAGCCGAATTCGCCCGTTTTGCAATCAACAAGTTCAACGATATTACTCCTTGAACCCACCTGCTTGAATCACAGTCATGTCCTTGTCGAAAATTACATGAAATGGGAAGGCTCTGCAGAAGGTTGCGGGGGATATTCTCTTCTCTTCGGCGAATTTGAATTTTTCTTCGACGTCGTCTCTACCGAGACAGTTTTTCTTTTTGATAATGCTCAACTGAGTGTGTTGACCTTCTTGACCATAGTCTTCCTTGGACAATATCTTGATTTCGACGGTCTCTGAAAAAAGTCTATCAGCAACCGCCTGGAAGTGAGAGGGAGCAAGTTAGAGCGCGAATATTTGGCTTGCATTTCATTGAAAGGATTTAGCTCATCTGCGATTGATTATCGACCGGGCGACAACCACTTTAGAAGATCAACAGCCACACTAGACTCAAATCCCAGAGTGAAAACTCGAATCAGGGAGAGCATTCGTTTGTTCTGAGACTGCGATAGCTCGAAACACCTGACTTGGATGAACAGTTTCATCCAAATCGGTTGCCCGAAATGCGGAAAACACGCCTCGAGCCGACAAGATTCTTGTTCATCCTCTTGATGGTGCTCTACAACATACATACAGTTTTCAGTGTTTCCCGGTCACGCGAACGTACATCCCTGAGCAGTATATTTGTGGAATGCGTTTCCTTCTTCAGAGTTTTCAGCGTCCTCCTAACTTTCTCCTTAACGACGAAACGTCAGCTCATACTAAAGTTCGTTCGCTCGCCTCGGAGTTACACTAGTATCATCGGCTATCCATGATTATTTGTGTCAAAGTGAGGTTGAAGAGGTTCGTGAACCCCGGACTTGATACTCAACATCCTTGCGGTTTTCAGGTATGCGACCCTGACCAAGCGTGATCGTCCCAGTTCATCTCTACTGGTCAGAAATTTCAGAAACTACGCTTATGCGATGGTAACGCTGAATACTGTTCTACAAATCTTCACAAACGATCGGAAATTCATTCAGAACCCCGACGACTACCTCGCCCGCAATTTGTACGATCTCCCCATCGACGAAACATCGACCTTCCGAAGACGTGAAGCGTTTCGCTTTTATGTTGCCCTCGACTGTCTCGTACTCTCTGTCCATGAAATTTACCTCTATAGGGTGATCTGTATGTTTTGTGAGGTCGCGTTGAAACTCTCGGAAAAGACCGATAACCTTCGTGAAGTCGTCTCTCTCAAAAGCGAGTCCGTGTTCTCCGAGATAGCGCAAGTTCTACAGCTTTGCAAGAATGTCAACTCGGATTTTTCCGAATTAACTGGAGCTTGGTGTTTGGTTTTCGTCATGACTGTCATTGGCTTCATGCAAACCTGTATCGACGCATTCCAGAGCTCATCGCAGACAGTGATGGCGCAGGTTCTAGCAAATCCCAACATGCTACTAGTGAGCATTTGCTTCTTCTGTTTCTGCTACGTTGCGAAGAAACCCAGTCAGCAAGCTGCACGTTTCAAAGTTATCTTGAGCCAACTCAATGAGAGAACTCGCGTTGAGATCAGAGAGGACGTTCTGTACTCAAAGCTGATGTATCGACTGTGTGGCGATAAGCACTTCACTCTAGAGTTGTGGCAAACGATTCCTTTCAGCGATGAGTTCATGTCTCGCGCATTCCCCAACATACTCATGTTCGGAGTAACGCTTCACCAAGTCAGCAGCTCAAGAAAGTAGAGCAGAGGGAGACTCTCGATTGTCAGTCGCCGCTCAATGGAGGACCCGTAAACTTGAATGTTTCGATCTGACTGACGATTCTCGAGGTCATCGCACACATCACTCACCCTGATAGCGCCCACAACCATCCATTCGAGACCTCTGCGGTATGAATAGTAGTGAAGAATCAAGCTCCCATCGTTTTCTCGCTCGCAAGTGAAATTCGGCGTCTTCATAGCAGGATAGAATGTCAGTAGATGGATATGGAGAGAATCTATGGCTTGCAAGAACGCTTCGAGATCCGATCCTAGAACTTCCAGGATTTGCCCGTACCCGGCGTGGGTCTGGCAGTATTCGAAGAAGTATTCACCGAACCTTTCCAGGAGAACTGATTCGTTCGTGCCTTGAGTGAAGAGAGAGAAATAGTGAATAAATTGCATTCGTCAAGTTCCTCTTCTTCTCTGGTCTCTCCACGGTGTCAAAAAGCGTCGATATTCCAACTCACCGACTATCCGGGCGGTCGTTGAGAATAATTCGAAAAGAACCGAATCATCGTAAACTATCCGGGAGAGAAGTTCTTCTTCCGAGAGATTGCACTCTTTCCTGCCGGAGCGATTTCAGGGTCAATGTCGACCTGTTCAGAACACAAATGCATGCTTTTGTTCTCGGAGCAGAACGTAACTTACTTGATCTCGTCCCAAATTTCAGGTCCATACTCTTTTTCAATCATGAGCTCCAAGGCTCGCGCGACGAACCCGTACTGGCGGAATAATCATGGAAATGGTTAAATCCCTAAACAGCATGGATGTTGTTCGAGGGCATTGACTCCAGATGAACTCAGGCTCATGATTCCCGCTATTAGAAATTAGTTACCATTTTTATATCACACTCAGTTGATCAAGGCAGTTGTTTTTGGGATCTCAGCGACTTCCTGAGCAAGATCTGATTTGTGACACCTTCATTCGTGATTCAACTGAAGAGACGGCAGGCTCACAGGTTTCCTCCGAGGGGCTGTTTGCTGAGGATTCCATGTTTGTTGGGCACCCGTTACCTCGAGGATGGCGCACCGAGGGCGCCACCGTTCAGGGTCATGCCCACGATAGGGCGCTCAGGTTCGGACACCGTAGTCCAGCACAGGTTTATCTTCTTCGTTACGACCTCCGGGCAGTGAAGATCACTTAACCGTCCGCCTGGGAAAACCATATTCGTCTTCTCCCCCGTATTCCTCCTTTTGGCAATCGGATATCCTTCCGCATCCGAAGACCTGATTGGACCTGCTTGTACATATACCCAGAGATCTTATTGCGTCCTTGAACCTTGTTTTCCATTTTGCTCCACAAAGTTTACAGGCGCGTTGGAATCGAAAAGTCGGAAGTATCGGTTCTGATTGTTCTCTTGGTTTATTTGTGTCTTATTTCAACTCCTGGCGCGTTCTAAGGAATGGTGTAACTAGCACACTAATGATCCTAGAGTGATCAACGCGACAGGACGTGGCCTAGTGGTTCCTCGGACGTCTAGAGCTGATATTATCTTTCGGTGGTTCTGAACGAGTAGAACAGGGCTTAATGTAAAGTTTGATATCGCATCGACTTATTCTGTAACAAGCAAACGTCATCCTACGTTAGCTCGACAGTCTCTAGAATCGAGACTAGCTCAAAGAATATTCAACTGCTTCCGCGTACAGACAGCCTTGAGGCTCCCGAGTCGACACTGAATCAAGTTCATCATTCGTTGTATTCGGATTGAACAAGTCAAAATAACAGAAAACAATAGTTCTAACTGCAACGATTTTTTCGCGCCCAAGGGCGGTGGGAAGTTTTGTGCTAAGTACGTCGACAATCAACAAAATGGAGAGCCTAGAGACTCTATGGACTACGTCAGATATCACTATCATTTGCTCTATGTACAACATAACTTCCACTTGAATATAAATTATCAAAAAAGCCACGAATGTAAACGCTCGCACTTGAAGGAACTGTCAGTCAACTGATTCAACGAGCAACACACATCACCGCACCTACGTCTGGCTATGAACGGGGGAACGATAAGGGGGTCGTAGATTTCCTTCGCGTTCACTGCTGGCTGATACACTCCTCGTTCTCGAGACGCGAGAGGAATTTGTTCACTCTCTCCCGAGGATCAATTTGCTTGGCAAGATGTGTGTATGCCAGCAGTTTCTTGATACCGATGTAAATCCGCATCCCGGCGATGCCCTTCGAGATTCGGTGGAGATCGTCTTTGCTGAAGCATTCGCTGTGTTCGAGCACGCTCATGAACTGCTCCGGACGGTTGATCGCAGGTACGCGCAGAACTGCTGTGAATACGGAGAGCATGCCAACTTCGTTGAGGAACGCTCGGCAAGATGAAGTGCAGAGCACGAGGAGACGCCGGTTCTTGGGCGGGTCTTGCCGAAGAAGGATCAGAAGAGTCTGGAGGACCATGTTCGAGTAACGAGGACCGACGGGACAGAAGTCTGCGGGAGGAAAGTTCTATCAAATTAAAGCAATTCATCAAAAACCTCCTGAATTCAAAGGTTTCCTGTTTCGGTTCCGCTCGCTGTGCTCATCAGCCAACTTACCCAGCAGTCCCTCGATGTTGTCAACGAGTACGCAGCTCTCGACTGACTTGTAGGCGTCATCGAATATCTTCTTGATAACTTGACATTTGGCAGATTCAGAGTATCCGATCATCTGGGCGGGTGAGCATAGTTTCACGAACGGGAAACCGGAGCTCAAGGCGATCTTCGCTGCCAGAGCCGTCTTTCCAGAGTTTGGAGGTCCTTCCAGAAGAACCGGAACAAGGCCTCGCCCTTCTGGAGATTTGCATTGTTCGATGAACAGCGTGCCGTCGTCGATGATTTCCTGGTGGATGATGAAATTGTTTCTTACTGGAAAGGCTTTTGTTTCTACGTTGATTGACACATCTTTTCCACAAGAAAAAGTAACGATGCTTACCTTGATGGTTTGACCCCAGTTGATGATCTTCGACCCGACAAGGGTCTCGATCTCCTCGACGGCTGTACCGAACGCTGGTTTGATGTCGTTCTCGAGAGCTGACAGAAAATCGGCACGACACACTTTCAGTTTCTCGACAGCATCGGGGTCTAAATCAACTTTGCTGCCTGCCTTGATAAATCGGTTCATTGCGAGTGATTGCGCAGCGCGAACGAGACCTTCGAGCTCGGCGCCGGAGAAATTCTTTGTGATGGCGGCGAGTTCTTCGATTTTCACGTCGGGGTCAATTTTCCCGAATTGCTTCATCTTGGCGGTGTGGATGTTCAAGATCTGAACTCGACCGAATTCGTCGGGGAGCCCGATTTCCACTTGGACCTCGAGTCGTCCAGGACGCAGTAAAGCGTCTTCGATCATGTCCCGCCTGCGGAAGTCGAAAGCGATAAAAGGACGCGTTGGGCATTGGGAGACGTCAGATGATGAAACTCAAAAACATGGACAAACCTGTTCGTCATACCGATGACCAGAACGTTGTTGAGGCTGTCGACGCCATCGATTTTCGACAGCAGTTGGTTGACGACAGTATCGTGGACTCCGCTGGCCCCACTCATCGTGCCTCTCTGTTTGCAGATGGCGTCGATCTCGTCGAAGATGATGATGTGGAGTCCTGAGTTGAGTCCCAATCTTTTTTGCTCCTGTGGAAGAGCAAATCCGAAAATCAATCATGGGCTCCATCAAGTCCTTGGATCGAATTCATTTAGTAAAATAAGGAAAGGGGGAGTTTACGCTGTACGTACTTCTTCAGCGTCCTCGAATAGTTTTCTGATGTTGGCCTCGGATTCGCCGACGTATTTGTTGAGAATTTGCGGGCCGTTGACGATCTTCGGTTCCCGACCGTTCAACATCTGACCGATTTGCCGGGCCATCAGGGTCTTGCCGGTTCCGGGAGGTCCGTAGAGGAGGATGCCTCGCACGTGTTTCAAGCTGAGTTGTTCGATGAGCTCGGGAGGGTAAACTCGGGAGGCGAACGCTCGCCGGAAGATGGCGTTGAACTGGGTGTCCAACCCACCGATACCCATCTGACTGAAGTCCCAGTCTGGATTGATGATCGACTGTCGCACGACTTTGCCTTTCGATTGGCCAGTCAGCATGATGTTGGCACTGGAAAAGAGAGATTGGCGATGAGTTCGAGTTCTCAAAATGTCAGATCTCCTCGTGATTTGGTTTTCGTCTGAGGTTCGTCTACGTACCCCTCTCCTTTGTTGAAACAAACGGACGCATCGGGAAGTAGAAGTCCGATTTCAACTTTCTTGGCCGGTTTCCGCTTCTCACCGTCCTTGAGACTGTCCAAACTAACAGTCTCCAACTCCGTGATAACCAACTTGAAGAGGGTCTTGTTGAATTGGAAAACCATCTGTGAACCATCGGAGATGTTAGCTCACGTTCCCCAAGAGAGTTTTGCCATCTTTCAGGAAGGAAACTTTCTCTAAACTTTCGAAGTTCCGGAATCGATGAGGTCAATTACTCTAGCTCACCAGTTGACCGATGGTGAAGGCTTGCTTCGGGAACGCCTGAACGAAGGCGACTGACATCTTGTCAGTATCGAAGGGTTCTTGGGTGTACCTGGAAGGAAGTGATTTTGAGGTTCGGTGATCTCGATGGGAATCTCGGCCATCTTGTTGAGGACCGTCACGGTGATAGAAGGAGCGTACTTACTGTTTCTTGTCGAAAAAGTCGATGTCCACGGTCAACTTCGCTATGTACTGGCTATTAGGATCAAATGCGTAGGGGCGTACATCTATCATCTGACCAATGCTCATCTCGGCCCATTTGCGCATTATCAGAGAAAAACCCATGCACCCAGGTTTCATTTGATCCGAGGGATATATTGTGAAGACATGGCCTTTCCCACCGGAGGTTATCAAAACGTGTCTGGAACGAACAGAGAAATACTTATCCGATGCGCATCTTCAACCTGAATTGCTCATGTGGATCAAGTCGCACGATTTCCAAGGCTCAATTTAAAGCTCGATTGCGCACATCATATTGGCTTCAACTCATTTTCAACAACGATCATTCAGATTGATTCGAGAGCCCGTGATGATCGGCGGCTCTTCGATTCATCATCCAAGCAACTTTCGGAAACGAGCTCCAACATCATCAATCGTCGTGGGCAAGGAGGCAGATCCTTTCGAGGCATCCTTGAAACCTCTGTCCGCGGTCAATTTTAATCAGGAGTTGGTTAGCGCACTCGTTCTGCATGCGGGAAAGGATTTGGGAAACGAATTCGGAATTGCATAAAATATTCAAGCCCTTGAGTAAATATTTCTTCCGACTCCATGGGTGTCAGTTGTTCGCCGACAATTCCCTCAAGAAATCGCTTTGGAAAGCGTTTCGTAGAGCGGAGTTCTCAGATGTGACAGTCGAGTTTTGTCGTGGAACTATCTCTACGAAGTCTCTAGGGAAATATGCGAGATTTGGAGCGTACTCCGGAATGACATTTTTTTGTGAGCTCCCCGCAGATGACATTCGTGGCCGAACCTGTCGAAACGCTTTGATCACGAAATGCAGTCCCGAGAGTTGCAGCTCCTCTGACTTGTCAGCGATGCGGTCCGAAGGGTCGGTTAATGAGCGCGCAGTTTCTTTTATCGCTGGGAGAAGACCTCATCATCAAGTCATTTTTTCCCATCATTAGAATCGGTAAGATCTTGAATATGTTCAGGGCCGCTGTGCTTGTCGAGTAAATTATTCACGCCTATTGGAAATTCTAACCAGATCCTTCCTTTCTCTAAGGCAGTGAATCACCGTCTCACACTAATCCCTAAAGTGAGGAAGAGGAATCCCACGCGATAGTGATTTAGGCCTCTGGCGCCTGTGGAGCTTTGCGCGTCCCAATCCGAACCGAGACACAGATAGCAATATACAGCCTGAGTGAACCCGTAGTCGCGACACAAGTGAATCGGAGCCGACGAGGCATGATTTCGCGTCACAGCGAATGGAAGCATTCTCGAATTGATTCTGACCTCCAAACCGTTTCGAGTTCGATGTGACCTCGATCCCCAGCGGACGCTGGGTGAAACGATTGCGGGAAAATCGAAAGAATCGGAATTTCGGTCGTATTGTTCATGCTAGCGAGGCATCAAATATTAACCGCGACGCCGCGCCACTCAGCATAACCTTCGTTGTCGAGCTATTTTTGACAATGTTGTTAGGCTATCCCTAATGGATTCAGCGCAGCGGAGAGCTCAATTAACACGTCCGAACGTGAGAGTAAACATCCGTCCAACGTTTGTGCCGTGGTAAGCGCGTGGGCTGAGGGAATGAATCGCTAACCCGGCTGTGAGGCTAGAACACCTTGAAAGTTCCCACCGAGCGGGTTCCCTGAGCCTTATTCCTATCGAGAGGTACTTCCCCATAGGATAGAGACGCCTGCTCTCGATTTCCCGAGGACGGGATGGGTTCGTCTCAATTCGTCAAATGATGAAGCTGGGATTCTGCTGTGAGCTTCAAGTGATTGATACCGCCGATTTTTGGAGCGTCTGACCAGGCTACGAGGTACTCGATCCCATCACATGATGTGTGGTTGTCAGGTATCCCGCCACTCGTGTTACATTCTTCTTTTCTCGCCACTCTCGGGCTTTCCGGAACGACAGAAGAAAGAACTTAATTGAATCAAGGCCGCCTCCTCAGTCCACAGTTTGCGCCGTGCATGGACTTCGTTAACAACCACACCGAATGGAAAGGATTCGCAAACTTTGGATGACGCGCAAGCCTCACTGGGTAGACAAATGAAAGCGATATCAAGCGACCAAAGGCCAGAAGTCTGATTAGAACTCGACAGCGTCTCCGGATCTCTTGGATTCCATAGGAGGAGTGTTTGCCTCTTTGAAGAGGATGAACGCTCAAATCCACGTTCGCTGCTCAAAATAATCAGCGATTTGGACCAGAATGAATTCGTCATTGCTCCAGACAAAGCGTAGGAGTATCCTCGGATGAATGACGCATCAATTGCACAAGCAAAATGCCAGGTCCAAAGCAAGTTTCCGATCATGATCGACGATTTGGTGGCGGAATCCTAGAATTTTCCGGTGGCCGCGTCCACGCCTCAACTACCCCACGTACAGCTGCAGTGTACGGGCGCAGGGAATGCCAATGGCACTGAACGTTCATGGGAGTTTCCGAAGCAACCAAAGAGTGAACATTACTTACCGACATTTCTCGTCCGGACAGTCCCTTGGATTCAGAATGACACAGTTTGTGGTAGATAGGTTCTCGACGGGACATTTTTCGGCTTTTAATTGCTGAAAATAAACGAAATTCGAGTATCAGTAAATCCTGCGTTCGAAACCAAACAAGTTTCAGCGACGGGCCATCGAAACTTTCTGCACGGGTTTGGTTCCACGGAAAATCACGTTGTCTCTAGATGGTAAACTTGCACTGCACAAAAGACGGCCTCTTCTCCGAGTAAACTCTGTTCACTCTCCAGAGGTGGGGTGCATGGGGGTGGCTCAAAACCCCTATGATTTTTTTTTGAGCTCCAGCAAGGTGAAATCCGGAATCATTCCGGATTATTGTACATTCCGACAACTCGTGAGAAAGGAGAACTCGGATAAAACTCACGAAAGTGGCCATCTCTCCGATTTTATTGAGCACAACGTTAGCTGAAGTGACAGCGCAGGTTCCTGAATGCGAACAGCACAGCGAAGCTCAAATAGCTCGGGCTCCCAGCCGCACGCCAACTAGATCCGTCCACGTCGAGACAATGAAACGAGATTCGAGCTGAGTTTCTTCATCGATGTCTCAGACCTTCGAATGCTCTGAATTTGAAACGGACGGATTGCAGAGGAAGTCGATTGCTCCGACACTTTGACCCAGAAGGCTCGCGATTCCAGGCTGGTAGGTTTGGCTCTCTGTCATCTGGTTTTGCCGCATTGAGACTCCAAGAATGAAATACATCAGCTGTTTCGCGCACCGACTTGCCGACAGAACCCCCTCCACGAAGTTTGCAAGTGAATATAGGTGCAATGAGTCCTTATCCCAAACCCAATGGAGCGACGCATTCAATTGCATGCGAATTTTCAGAAGTTTCGACCAGTTTTCCGGAGAAATCGAACGTCGGAATAATATCATTGCGCCGGAGCCATGGTCTGCAGCCGTCAGCCAGTGTGCGTGTCACTACTGCTGGCGAGGGATCCAATCTCGAATCTTTTGCTTTGAGTTGGTGTCACGGTGATTGGACAGCGTAGTTTCTTTACGCATACTTCGAGCGCGGCATCATGTACGCTCGGAAAGACAGAAAAGAGGACGAAGATGCCGGAGTCAGTGGAAACAAGTGGTCCGGCGAAAGGAGTTCGGTACTTCAGGAGGCTCGAGTTTTCAACAAAAGTCCTCTGGATCCGAAGAAATGTTCACAGGTTGGTTTTTGATCCGTCAACTTGTACGGTGACAGAAACTAGATATTGAGAATACTTATATCGGGTCGCGGGACTCCTCGGTCAACTAGCAGAGTTGGTGAAGCCGCTGAAACTAGCATACTTTCATGCACCTAGACCTGGACGAGTTTCCGGCACCCACAAATTCAACTCGAAAAGTTTCCTCGGGTCCATGAATTAGAGGAATCGTGAACTCTGTCTGAATCGAACAGCTTGGAATCCTTTCGATGACGTGGATTGTACGCGGCTATAGCGGGGACACCGTTGGTTGACATATGGGCTGACGGTGCTTGAGACAGATCCTCAATCCCATGGAGAAGCGAATTCGTGGCTGGATCGCCAATCTTCCTCACCTCTCGGAAACCAATTGTTCTGTTATTGCAGGTGTTGACCAAGCTGCTGTACCTATTGAATCAAGGCGAGAAGCTTTCCGCTGCCGAAGCTACAGACACGTTCTTCGCTATGACTAGGCTTTTCCAATCATCAGATGTTATGCTCCGGAGATTGGTTTACCTCGGCATCAAAGAGCTTGCAACGACCGCCAACGACGTTATCATCGTCACTTCTTCACTCACGAAGGATATGACAGGTCCGTGTTTACAAAGTAGACATCATGATTCGCATCTCTCTCGTTATCGAGTTTTAATTTCTATTGGGATCCTGCAGGGAAGGAGCAACTATACAGAGCGCCCGCCATCAGGGCACTTTGCAAGATCGCTGATGCCGGCACCCTTCAAGCCGTGGAGCGATACATGAAGCAAGCAATCGTCGACAAAAGCGGATCCGTGGCCTCGGGTGCCCTGGTGTCCTGTTTACACTTGTTGAATCAGGGCTGTGCCGACATCGTGCGTAGATGGCCAAACGAGGTGCAAGAGGCTCTAAACTCCGACGACCCCATGGTACGTATCCCGATTGCAGAAGCAGAATTCCCGGGGTTCCTCCGAATGCCACGTGAACGCTCCGGCACCATGAAGTTACGGTTCTCTGTTGTTTCAGGTGCAATATCACGCCTTGGGTCTGCTGTACCAGATTCGCATGAACGATAAACTCGCAGTATCCAAGCTCATTTCAAAGTACACAAAGTACAACGTCAAGTCCCCTTACGCCCTTTGTATGCTCATCAAGCTCACATGCAAGATGATCGAAGAAGAGGGCTACGGAACCAACTGCCCGATGTTCAATTTTGTTGAAAGCTGCTTGTGTCATAAGAACGAAATGGTCGTCTACGAAGCAGCTCACTGCATTGTGAATATGAAGTCAACGGGCTCGGCAGAGGCCAGTTCGGCAGTTAGCGTTTTGCACCTGTTCCTCAGCTCTCCGAAACCCATGTTGCGTTTTGCCGCCGTCAGGACCCTCAACAAGGTGGCTATCGATCATCCGAACATCGTGATGAGCTGCAACATCGATCTGGAACAATTGATTTCGGATAGTAACCGCTCGATCGCCACGTTGGCGATCACAACGTTGCTGAAAACAGCCGCAAACGAAAGCTCCGTCGAGCGCCTCATGAAGCAAATCGAATCGTTCATGTCTGAAATAAGTGACGAATTCAAGGTTGTCGTCGTCGAGAGTATTCAGTCGCTGTGCGAGAAGTTCCCCAACAAGCAGGGTACGATGATGGGATTCCTTGCAAAGATGCTCCGAGAAGACGGCGGCTTTGAGTACAAGAAAGCCATCGTGGACACGATCACAGATATCATTCACAGCAATGATGAAAGCATGGAGATCGGTCTCGGGCATCTCTGCGAATTCATCGAAGATTGTGAACACACCAGTCTCGCTGTGAAAATCCTTTCTCTCCTGTCCACCAAAGGACCCAAGACGAGGAACCCGGCTAAATATGTCAGATTCATATACAACCGACTCATCCTCGAAAACGCTCAGGTCAGAGCGGCGTCTGTTAGTGCTCTGGCGCAGATCGGTAGCGAGTGTCCAAATCTTACCAACAACGTGATTGTCTTGCTCGAACGAAGTTTGATGGACGAGGACGACGAGGTGCGCGATCGTGCCGCGTACTATCTGAAGATTCTGCAGAAGGGCAACACGGATCTCCTGACGCAGCTGACGCTGTCCATTCAAGGCCTGGAGTCAGCTTTGTGCGAATACCTGAAGTCGGACATGTCCGTACCGTTCGACGCGAGCCAAATCACCTACGAACCTCCTGTCAAGCAGGCCAAACCAGCTGCACCTGCCGCTGTGCCAGAGAAGAAAATTTCTCCTGGAAGAAACGTCTATCAGGAAGAGGTGAGCTTATTCTTCACGATTTCCTCCTTCGTCTTCCTTCTCAGTGTATTCGAATGGTGGATAATCATGAAGCTTCATTTTATGAACTCAAGCTAAATCAAAATCGAATTCCAGATGCTGCAAGTTCCCGAGTTCGCTCAGCTCGGCGGCGTCTTCCGAACTCTGCCGCCCATCGAGCTCACCGAACCGGAGACCGAATATGTGGTTAAAGTAGTGAAGCACACTTTCGACGGGCACGTTGTGCTCCAATTCATCTGCACGAACACCGTCAATGATCAACTATTGGA
This sequence comes from Neoseiulus cucumeris, assembly GCA_021527715.1. Lineage (NCBI taxonomy): Eukaryota > Metazoa > Arthropoda > Arachnida > Mesostigmata > Phytoseiidae > Neoseiulus > Neoseiulus cucumeris. Next base: position 57,490 of record JAJSRV010000033.1, on the reverse strand, counting down.
AAGTGAGTTCAAAGAGTCTGACGGAGAACGGAGGCGAAGATGAATAAAATTCGAAAGAGTAGTTCTCGGAGAACCAGTGCAGTTCCTCGAACTAACTACCGTTTTCCCTTTTTATCAGATGTTACTGTCGAGTGTATCGACGTCGTAGGCAACTGGAATCGGATCCTCACGATTCCGGTGAAGAAGCTCGCGTATCAAGAAACAGCGTCTTGCTTCGTCTGCTTCCAACAACCGGACTCGTTTGGCCATGCCTACAACACTCAATTCACAAACACGCTCAAGTTCACCGTGAAGGATTGTGATCCGTCGACAGGAGAGCCGGACGACACCGATGGTTACCCTGACGAGTACGCTCTCGAAATGTTTGAAGTCAAACTAGCCGATTTCATTCAGAAAGTCGCCAACGTCGACTTCGTCAATTCTTGGGAAGAAATGGGACCAGAGAACGAACTCGAAGACACCTTCGTCTTCAACGCGTGGTCTAGTCTCCAACAAGCGATCGAGCAGACCCAGGACTTCTTGGGAATGCATGCCTGTGAGCGCTCCGATCAAGTCCCCGAAGGCAAGCAGACACACACTTTGATGCTCGCCGGAATCTTCGTTAACGGGGGCAGAGTTCTCATTCGCGCACGTTTGGCTCTCAGCCTCGGCACGACAGATGGAGTCACGATGAACATGAGCGTGAGATCGGATGATTCGTCCATTCCGGAATTGATTCTGACGACTATTACGTGAGAACTGCACATAAATGGACATCTTTTAAATACTATTTTTGACTATTTTTTTTCGGACTGCCGTCGATGAATGGCCACGACAATTTGATTACTATGGAATAAAATGGTTGATAGCTCCACGCGACTTGATTCTTCCTGGATGATAGACATATGTACCTCTGAACGGGATTTGGAGCTCTCTCAACGGGCCTGTGATCTCCCTGTTAGATACTCACAGAACAAATGCACGGTCGTAAAGAGAGTAAGACTGACTTAATTTCCAATTCTTGACGCGCTGTAGGCTCTGCATCAGATCGATTCGCTGGTTCTCCTGCTTCTCGAGGCAAGGTTTTTCCTGGTATGACTTCTTGGGGTTCGTCCCCTCTGACTACGAAAGGATTCATAGAACTGAAATGACAGCAGGCCATCTGACTACATTCCCGACGACATGTTTATTCTGAAACACATTTGGATGATAGGATGGAGTACACCTACATAAATAGGGGCGTCATATCTACAGTAATATTACAGTATTTGAACACTTGAGGCTATTGGTACCATTTTGGGATTGGAATCAACCAATAAACCAACCGAGTAATCAATCAATCAATCAATCAATATATGAATCGATCAAGCAAGCCGGAGAGCTGAGTTGAATACGTGGGTCACGGTACACAGTCTAAAGGCCAGGCATGATGTAAGCTATGTTGTTGAGAATTTGCGTCAACGTCTCCGGTTCGCTCCCGTTTGTTTCGTCCAGTTGAGCGGTCAGGCAGACCAGAGGCCCGAGAGCGCACAGGGTACTGTCCAATAGAACAGACAGACTGCCGGAAACGGCTACAGGTCGATCGCTGCCGATGAGGTTGCTGCCAATGGTTGTTAGTGACTCACCCAACAGCTTCAGGTGCGCGGCGGCGTCCAGAGGTGAGTAACCAAATGGTCTCGGAGGAGATTCAATTGGCTCATCCAGTAGTTCTTGATAGTTGCTTATTAATTTAGAGAGATTCGACGAACCACCCGTCGTAGGAGAACTCAGCTCCGACGCTAAAGATCGCATCCTGGTCATTTCTGCGGCGGAAATTTTCGCCCCGACGTCGTCCTTGCCGAGGTTTACATTGTCAACAAGATTGTTGTTATTGTTGTTAGCTGCCACGCTTTTACTCGTCACCACTGCTGATTTGGTTGGTTTTGTCAAGGATTTCACTGCCACTGGGGTTCTTGATGGAGCCGCCCTGCCTTGGGGACTCGCTTTGATAACTTGCGGACCCGCTTTACCCGGCAGAGTAGTCCTCTGTTGAAGCGGCGATATCGTTGACTTGGTTGCGTTACTCGCTGAGTTTTTCGTGGCATGAGCTCCTGCTTTACCGTTGGCATTCGTCTTGACGCCGACGGGACTCTTGAACGCGTTGTCGTTCGAGGGTGTACTACCCGTGCTGATGATGTTACCACTAGCGTTTTTCTGTTGAATTGCTTTCGCTTTGCGCTTCCACAACTGTTTTTCTTTTTCTGGAAGCGAATTCCATAGCTGGCCCATTTTCCTACTCAAGTCAGAAAACGTCAGCGTAGAATTCTCAGCCAGAAGCTTTTTCCGAGCATCGGTGCAAAAAAGGACGTACGCGGAAGGGGCTTTGGGCTTCTTTTGGGGTTGTGCTACAGCTGCTTCGGGTGTGGCTTTCTTCTCGGGTGGGGGCTTCTTCTGCACAACGACGCTTGGAGTACCCGAGCTCAATCTTCTTCGCTTTGCGCTCGACGGTACGAAATCCTGGTCGTTGTCGTTGTCCTCTGGAACGTTGTCTTCTTCAACTTGTTGCATCTTCTGCCGCTGAGCGTGCGCGAGGGCGGCGGCAGTCGCTACCGGCAGGGTGAGTTTCTGGAGTGGCGCCTTCTTGGCAAGACCGTCGCCACCCTCGATCACCAAGCTGTCTCCGGAATCGGATTCCTCCTCGGAATCTTCGAATTCGCTGCTCGATAAATCTTCGCCACTGAATCCCATGTTCGGATTGAAAGAATTCCCTCCTGTCAGAGGTTTCCGGGGTTGACTTGACTTCAGAAGGTTTTGTGAGCCCAGCTTGGCTGCGCCCGTCTTGGGATTATATGGGGGATCGTATTCGTTTGACGAGGAATATTGCCGATTGCGCTGAACGGCGTTGGGTTTCGGCCGCCGGGACTTTTGCAGGGCTTGTAACTGAGCCATTTGTTCGGCGGTGACCTTCTGGAGAGGGAGATCATCTGAGTCCGAGTCCGACTCGTCTGAAGAGTCTTCGGACTCAGAAGATTCCGAGGACGAAACGGAGCAGTCCGACATCTGGAAATTGAATATTGAGTCAATATCCAAACGAACCCATTCCCGTCTACTGCATGGGTTCATCATGTTGGAAAAAAAATCGATTAGATTGCATGCGTCAATAGTTCTTCGGAATCCAGGCGCGTGTGTAGAAAGCAGCTGTTGCAAGGAACTCAATCTCATTCAGTCATTCGACGACCCAAAATCGATAACTCACCTCTTGTAGGTTGCTGCAATGGAAATCCGAAACTTGAGCAGAAGGTCTTCGGTTCGGAGTCAACACTCGCTTGACGGGCACCGGAGTCGAAGTCGGTGAAATTCGTGAGGGAGATTCATTATCGCTGGAGTTGAAATTTTCTGAGGGAGGGTTCTCTGCTCCATCGAATTTTTCCATTTCGACGACTTTGGCCGACTTTTTACGAACTCTGCCCGATCTAGATATTCCGAGTGTTGACATGTTAGGCCACCGAGCTTCTTTAGAGGCGTCCTCTCACTGTCAATGATGACAAGAGAGCTTCGATAGGGGTTCGAGTCAAGTTATCCAATCACTTCTCACACGGTTGACGAAAACAAACGGATTTGACATGAACGGGAATACCGAGTTGACCCTCATTTAGAAGCTTCACGGGTCCTTGATGAGGATGCTGCGCGACATAGCGGGGAACACAGTTCAGAGTGGAGTCTCCAGAGCACTTGACTGTAAGCCCGATCGCACTTGTCGCAGTTTATGTTTTCAAATTATATCAGAATAACCATTGTAAACAGCGCGACACTTCGCTTCAACTAGAAGCGTGAATTCACGATGTGTCATGCTATATTCCACGGGAGAGACTTACCGAGACTTTTGGCAATGTGTAATATGTAATCCTTAGTCTCGAGGGGTTTATATTCACTCACACCAATGTTTTGACTCGTTCGTCAACCGGGAGAGAAGCGCAACATTTTTGACAACAAAGCTTCTATCAAACCGTTTCGCTCAAAGAAAGAGCGGCATCGAATAGCAGCGGCCCCCTTGGCGGCAAACTCACAACTCAAATTCCAAGGCTCAAACTTCGAACGATAAACATCTGCCCCCGTGAAAATGATCATTTGTTTCCAAATCACCGTGGAGTGGCTGGAAAATTACCCACTTTTTTCTGAGCCATAGCCTTCCCGGTGGGCACATTGGTTTGCCAGTATTTTCCCTGTTACATTCTGCCTTTTTCACGAGCTACACAGGGGTTTCGAACATCTACGCATTTCATGTCATGTCTGCAATCAAACTGAATTCCACAGCTGAATGGAGGGAGCGGGGGACACTTCGACGGGGGAGCCGATTGAGTCATAGAGGGGTAAAAGATCCTAAAGTCGAAATCAGTCTCGATCTCAGCACCGGAGTTGAACTCTCGTTCAATGCCCGCCAGAATTCAGGTAACGCGCTCCATGGTCTTCAGATCACTGTTCATTATTGAAAGATCCCCTAGCCCTACCCATCGATTCCTGCAACATTTCGTGAGCGTTTCGTCGACGAACAACGAACAATACACGGCTGCACATCGTCCAGAAGCTTCGGGAGAAGTTCTGCTCCTGTTTCTGAAGCTGAGCTCGGAAGTTCTCTCAGGATTCTCGATGGAATCTTCAAGTCGTACATCGAAATCGATGGAACGATCCACCTCGTTCCGAAAACTGTCATTACTAAACATATCAAATCAAATTTTCCATTCACCGCGTGACGAAGCTTCTATGAAATCGTTCGGCCACGAGAGGCGCCACAGGATTCGCGCCGTGTGGGTTCTCTACGAGTAGCATTTCTTTGTCGAATTTCAGTCGAGCCTGTCTGTCCTTCATGACACCAAACTAGCAAATCGTCCACGACATGGATGACCTAAGATCCGTCCGCCGTCGTAAGGTTGGGACGAAGTTCAACGGGTTGTCATTCGTGGAGTACCAGAAAAGTCGCGGTATCAACCTCGGTGAGTTTCTGATTCACTTCCCAGTCCACTCTCGTTTTCGTACAGCTCGATATTCTGCGGTGTGAGTGTCAGAGAGAATGATTTCGAGAGAGCTAAATTTTGAGCCACTTCACAGGTAGATGGTGTCCGCCGGTGGAGCTCTTGAAAGGAGTTGATAAAGTTCGGATACCATCTGACATGTTACAGGTGAGAGAATTTTCCACTTGCGCGACTATTGCTCGGGAGGTTGTGAATATTATTCTGTAGGCTGACTCATTTCTTTCTCGCCTGTAATCTCAGGATAGCGACGCACATCCTATCGTGTGCCGGTTTCGAGCACATCACGATAATATTCTTGCGATAGCAAATGAAGACGGAGTGATCGAGATAATTGATACGGTACACAACAAGTTTCAACCCAAGAAATGTAAGTCTGCGACGAACTGAGACGTGGGTTTCCTCAGTTCGGAATTCTGAAGGATCGAACTCGGCATGGAAAAGGGGATGAATGTTCCGTGGAGATCAGATTGCTGCGACCGACTGTCGTGCTAACGGTTGATGACATCATCTATACTTTCTGATGCACCCGAAAAAGCTGACTCTAGATGAAATCCATAGCTCTCATCCCGCATCCGTCGATGATCTCCGACATCAGCTGGCTGTCTTCTAACCACTTGCTGAGTGGAACTTGTCCCCCGCACAATCAAGTTGGGATCTTGGACGTCGACAAAGGAGAAGAGATTTGGTCAAAAGGGCGATTGCACAAGGGGAGTGTGAAGGTGGTTGCCAAGAAACCATCGGAGGAAGGTGAATGTCAATCGAATGACGAGAAAACTGGAAGAACAATGATTCTTAGGACTGTTCTGAGATTCATGTCTTTTTCTTAGCTCCACTTCAGCTAACTTGGAACAGTTTACACATTGATTTTCTATTCCTCAGACGTCTTCGCATCTGGAGGGCGGGACGGGGACATCATCGTGTATGACAAATGAGTCGACGATGAAGTTCTGAGAGTCAACGGGGCCCATCCAAAAAAGACAGACAAACGTCACAAAGCCAACGGGAGTTATGGTGTAACTAGTCTGAACTTTCGAGGGAATCATCATATAATATCAACAGGTATTCAAATGAGATCATCCGTGCTGCCTTGTTTGATGCTTTGCGCGGGTCTGCCGTGAATTCATTCGGAATGCTCGATGCTGGATTGATGAGAGCTAAGCAAGATGTGTCCCTGTTTCAGCCAGCGGTGGCGGATATATCCTGGTGTGGGACCTTCGTCGAAGTTACAATCTGATGCGCGAGCCGAGGCCTTTCCTGAAACTGAGCGCTGATATTCCTGAAAGCAGTGGATTCACATACGCTACAGTCTGTCCCGAAAGACGCTCTTTATACGCTCAGTGCAGCGACAACATAATCTATGCCTTCGACATCAACACGTACGCCGACAAGCCAGGTGCGCTTTTTAGGGTTTGCATAAATGTTATGTTCTGTTTGGTGTTGCAATTTGCGACTCTCGTTTCTATTCTTGGTTTTCAGTCGGCATATTTTATGGACATAACGCCGGTAGTGGTGAAGGAGCGTATTTCATCAAAATGGATGTTAGTCCGAGCGGCAGATACCTAGCGATTGGGTCTCCGAGGGTAAGTTCCGAAGTCGCGTGAACCGATGGCTTCAGTTCCGCATAGGGATCCTTGTGAGCCGCATTTTCTCGAAGCTCCATGAAAGACTGATCTATCCTCAGATGGATGAACTCTGTGAAGAGCAACCCATTCCGATATTTGACACGAAGAATCCGGGGCTTCCTGTCCTCATGCTCAAAGGTCATTATGCTGAGCCAACGTGTCCATCTTGGTGCACTGATCTCAAAGTAAGGCCAACTCCGAACCGCCTATGCTTAACTTTCCGCAACCGAGACTATCTTGTGTACGTTGTCACTCTACTCGATGTTTCGCTTTTGATCAAAGATTGAAAATCGGAATTCTTTCTCCAGTTGGCGTCGTGTGGGGATGACCAGCAGCTCATCTTGTGGGAAACTGTCAGTGCTGAAGATACAAATCGCCCCGTGTACGGATATTGTGAAGATTTCAAGAAGCAACCTCTGAGTGACAAACTAACCCAGATGCACGAACAATACAACTGTCCACGACGAGCGAATTCGACGCCCCAAGTCAACAAGACGATTCGATGCAATGTTTCCATTTCCGATTGGCTGAAGGTTCGGAGACGTCTCTCTATGGTTTGATTTCAAATTCAGTTTCATGGTCAGCATCTTGGATCAACACGCTGTCTTTCTGTCGTGGAAAGTGATTCTTAATGGTTTCTCATGTTCGCAGAGTTCTCCCGGGACACCTCAGACTCCAGGAGCGATTCGATCTCCTCTCACACCGCTGCGGAAGCACACGCCCACAACGTCGCAGAAAAGAACGACATCTCAGTCATCTTCGACTCCAAACCCACAGACTCCTAAACGAAAAAAATTATCGACGCCGCGCTCGAAAGCAATCACTGGTTTTTTCCAAACTCAACAGGAAAAAGCAGAAGCCTCCGTCAGCGCTTCTACGCGGGGATGCGCGAAACGGAGCAGAGAGAGCCCAAGATGAAAACGATCTCGAGTCTGATTGCACATAACCGATATGCCATTAAATCTGCATTAATTTTGGTATTCTCCGAAACTTCGTTGTTTCTTCAAAATTTAGAGATCGTTGAACATAGTGGAAACATCGTCTCGTCTGTGACCAATAGCAAGCCTCAGTGGAGCTTTAACGACACAGCTTGAGAGAATAATGAGAAGCGATCGGAGGCCATCGAGGAATGGTGTGAGGTTATGAGCTGGGGAAGTTGCTATACAACTCGAATATCTGAAAGTCAAATCACCACCAAAAAGAAACCCTTCATCTTCAGCCGACCTGAATACCCTTCCCAATACTCTGACATACTCCTCTTGTGTGCTTCTAAGAAACCAAATCATGATGCAAGATCCAAGGAAAACATCAAAATGTTCTGTGGCGTCCAAACTCGTGTTAGCCCAAAACTGTACGAAAGGAGATTGAAGAAATAAGTGATGTAGAATAATATGAGAGGTTCTCCTAACCAGTGAGAGAAGAGAAACTGGGAGGGAAAAACTGGTCGCTTTCAGGACACTAAACAGGACATCTGATATGTACAAAGAATGAATTAAATTGATACCAATCGAAGAAAGGAGAGAATTGGCGGCGCCGCTTCATCAATGGAAAACATATCCAGTTCAAGAACGAAACTGCTGCTGGGAGAGAAACTCGCTGTGTCTTCTGAGTGCGTATAACCGAAGAGAGAGCCGAGTGGTTCGAGCGGTCTGCACGCCACGTGCGGATTCGTTTGTGGTACCGCATGCCATGTTGACGTTTTCTCCAGCGGCAGATCGTTGGGTCGAATCTCTTCTAATACCAGATGAGAGCGAAGGAGCAAGAAGAGAAAAATTAAGGGACCGACCCGCCAAATCCAAAGACATCAACCACTCAGTGAGGTATATTTACAGATGGCGGAAACCCAATTCAGAGTGATGAGAATCAATTTATTCTTTCCGCTTATCGTCATGTACATTCTGTCCACACCAAATGAGAAATAACAATGCGTCGTTCGGAGAATGATGTTCAGTAAACTCCTCAGTTCATGTCCGAACGACTCCTATCTCTCAGAGCTTCTGGTTGCGATGCGAGAGAACATTCGCTGAGTATGAGATCGGAGACAAGTTCCAGTCCTTGGAGATGATCGGATCAAAAAAAAATCCGCTCAAAAGTCAACAACTTGTTGAATACATCTCGTAGTGAAGAAAGGATCTTCTTTAGGAGCTGCTTCTTTTTTCACGAAAATGTCCATGGCACCTTTGGCTCTCTTATTCGACTCTAGCATCCACTGAACTTTAACATGGTTCTTCACCAACAGATCTTCGGCTGTTGACCAAGAGAATCTGGTAACCGAAGGAAAGCCAAAGATTGAATCACAGGAACTTCGTAGAAACTTCTTTGTGACTGGGTCTCCGGGGTATCCGGAACCTGAAAAGAGGGTTTCGTTTGAGATCCACCACTGACAGAGTACTGAACTGTACATGTGGAAAAGAACCGACCGAGTGGGAGTACACGTACCGATGTTCTCGTAAGCGGTTCCTTCTCTCCAGTTCCAGGACTTCAGAGCTCTGTCCCTCGCCACTTTCGCGCAGATTGAAGCCGCACTGACAGATTTGTACAAAGAGTCAGCTTTCTTGCTCACGGTGATCTAGAATGAAGGTAGTCAGACTATTGCATCCACGAGAGACCGGTTCTATGACTGATATCAGGCACTCGGGGTAAGGAAAGACCAACCTTGATATCGCGGAATAAGGATTGTAACTTGGCCTGGTACTTTTCCGGAGGTCCAACAGTGTCTACATAAACTTCAGTCACACGAACACCTCTCTTCAAGGCGCCTCGGATCAGATGGATGGCGGCGTTGTGGGATATTTCGTTCAAGCTCTCCCGCTGATTATCCTTTGCTTTGGGAACAACGGAAGGGTAGTCAATGAATGAGCAATCGAATGCAAAAACGCACAAGGAAGTCCTCGTTTTGAGCGAGCGACCCATCAAGGTGTCGGAAGCGGGGTATAGTAAATGTTAGGAATGATCCTATTTATGTCAATATTCAGTTGTCAATTTGATCGTTCTTTACCCAGCATGGACTTGCTGATGGTCACCGGTGAAATACAGACGACGTGCCACCCAGAAATAGCGTTTTCCTTGTTGAACATTTCGAAGAGCTTCTCACGATCTGCTTCCGACAGGACTTTCGAATCGTCGAGTCCCATAGTCTCGAAGTGACTTGACTGTCGGAGAGACAAAGATCCTCAGGGGTGCGGTCATGGATCAGGAAACGGAAGAGTTCTCTCAGAATCATTTGAGCTTCACATCCTACTCATCGACTTACTTTCGACAGAGGCCAGTAGGCCGTTCCGTAGACCATCGGTCCCAGTACGGGGCCCCTTCCAGCTTCGTCGATACCAAGAACGCAATCTTCTTCAAAACACAATTTCGGATCCTCGGCCGAAGATATTTCGAGATTGCTGAGGTTCTCTTTCCAGCTGTCGACAGCTTCCATGACGCTGATCGGCTTCAGATGCGTTCCAAAGTAGTTCCAAAATAATGATCCAACCGGTCGGATAACACAGGCAGTGATAGAACAGAGCGCAGTTTCTTTCAGCTGGCTGGTTGGCGCCAGAAATGAGTGGCGGCAATTTTGAAAATATTCTCTCCATCTTCCCCCCGATGTCCTCGAACTCCGTTCTTTCCGCATAACCCCCAGCACGGAATATGTTCAAAAGGGACTCTGGGAGCCCGATTCAGATTTCCGCTCTGGGCGACGGCTATTTCATCCAATCCAAGGCGCAGACGGCTCGAAGTACCTGATCTAATCCCTTGCAGCTTGGAATGTCGAACTCCGGGTCGACCCCAGAAATGTGTTCCCCGAAGGATATGTGCCGATGGTGCTTAATTTATTCGGCGAGCTTAAAATGCATCCTTTGGAGGCTGAGATATAATTACCTATGATTCGCTTGAGAAAACGTGATGCATGGAACGCTATAGACGAGACATCGTGACCGTTCACCGTCGATCTTTACGAGATAATCGCCGCGCTTTTCTAGTCTAAGGTTTTTTGTGGATGGTCCGTCTATCTTGAGCGCACTGCTGATGCAAAACGATTTCATGGATGTTTTTGCGTTAATCAAACAACTATCCGATGCACCACCTGCTGACACCAAATTTTGACGCAAAGCATAGTATATATGTGGAACGTGTGGCGGAACAGTGCCTCTTGATAAATTTGTTCGTTGGCCTCCTTCGCATAAAATCATGAAATGCACAACAATACTGACGCTGCTCTCATTGTTCTCCATCAGCACGAACGCTCAGCTCCTAGACGGTGAGTTTTGACATATTCAAACCACTCGAACCTCACTTTTGGGGCGACGGTCTCGAGATATTCTGATGCGTTCGGAGGTAGAATCAGTTTCAGAGAACCAGAGCTTCAATCTGTTTCTTTCTCCCCAGCAAACGCGAACCCAGTGAGAGGTCTCTTCAAGAAAGCTAAAAATGGCATCACGGATTTTTCACTGAAGGCAGCACTGGAAAACGGACGTGTTTTTTCAATGATCATCGACTCATTGACCAGTAAGGAACAGTATCAAAGGCTGGCTAGACTTTTCCCTCCGGAGCTCAAACCACTTTTCCAACTGCTGCGCAATGAGGCTCGAGTCCGTATTCTGCAAGATTTCATCGATTGCACGTCAAAAACGCAGCTGAGCAGTGCTTTGCGGGTCGACGGCTCTAAAATCGAACTCTTCAAGAAGTTGGCGAGCTTGTTCGACGTGAGAAACAAGGAAGGCACCCCCATCGAGAAAATTGAGGGAATCGTGGCCGATCACTCTTTCAATAGAATCGAGTGGGTGACCAACGAAGTGCTCAACACTTTACGATGTGTTGTGCAGAGGAGAAGTTTCGTGAAATTCATCAGAGGTGAAGTCCCACGCGGAAGCGTTCTCATTGAGGCCGCAGAGTTCAGCGCGAAATGTCCGGCACAAGAGGAACAAGGCCCCGGTTTCGGGAAACTGATGTCGGACACAGCCATGCTTGCCAATCAGAGCATCGTCGAGTGGGAGCTCGTATCCAACAAGACGAAACTTCTCAGGATAGTATTCACCACGGCGGAGCATCCTCTGGCAGAATGCATGGCCTTTGCTTTCCTGTCGGCGAAGGGCTATTGGACGATCGCCGATCCCGTCGCCTCGTTGCTCGATTCTCACCTGAACAGTGCTTTCACGAGAGCTTCAATATCGATTGCAATATATTTATTGAAGACACCGGTTGCATACATCGAGAGAGAATTAGGGGATCAAATCGGGGCTGCAATCGACTATCTCGTTAACAGTAAAGCCGACAAGATCTTGAGCAAGAATAAGTCGGTTCCTCCTGATTAGATGAGACGCTCTTCGAGTTTCCCAAAATCGTTTTGTGATATTTGTGACCTGCTATATTATTTCTCTGTGGATTATGCAAAGCCCGGTGAGTGAAGCCACCCGAAGTCAAGCGGATTCGATCGACGCTATTCCGGATTGGGTGTACATATAAGAGAGTTAGAGTCGACTCTATCGTTTCTGTGTGGCCCTCCGCTTGGCATCCCTCGTCCAACGTCGGCGCCGTTGCTCTTATCGAGGTCATTATTTCGCCACTTGTTCCACTCCAGCGGTCCACCTCGAATCAACCGCCCTTGTTCAACTCCGCGTCGAATTGAATGAGAACCTGGATCGGAGTTGCCGTGTCAGATGCGTAATCAGGCGAAGGCTGAGAGATTCATGAACACCTTTGAAATAAATAAAGTTGATGAGGGACAGAACTTTTTTTCGGAGCGAAAGTCACAAAGATCATGTTTTCTTCTCTCGTTCGTATTAAATTAATGTTGCAGCCGTTGGAATTCTCAAATGATTCGTTCCAAAGCTGCGTATTCCGGTGATTTCATCGTAACTCGACCAGTTTCCCGGAGTCCGAAGAAGATTACCGCCGATTCTTTGAAATTCAGTCAGGATTCTCAGATAACGAGAGCCACACGTTGGACTTTATTTCTGGTCTACCCTTCTTGAGATGATCCACTGTCGTCGCGCATTGTTCGGGAATTCCGGAAATACACGGAAAACGCTGAAGTCATTCCTGTATTTTGGTGTGTGAGCGAGAGATCGGAGTTTTGTGTTTACGGAGCGTTGCCAGGTGACACGCGTGCAGAACTGCGTACAACTCGAGCGGAATTTATCGCACGAGGAGCACGATGTCGTATCGGGAAACAAAGAGTAAGTCTAAAGTTATTCCATAATCCAGAAGAAGGACATGGATTATCAGTTCTAGTGCTATGAATTCCGATCCAATCTGGATTCAGTTCAACGCGATGTCCAACCGTTCTTTGTCTCACTCACTCAGACCTCGTTGAGAGCCTCAGAGCTCTGGGCTATTCCCGGCTCGTACCTATGGACTCGTTCAGGAAACCCAACTTCTCACTGATGGCGGACATTCTCGAGTTCCTCATGACGCGAATCGATCCAGAATTGAATCTCCCGCCTGATGTCGACCAAGAACAGGATCGGATTTACTTCGTGAAAATCATCGCCGAAACTATGGTAGAATTATTTTGAAGAAAAGTTTAGATTCGATGAGTACCGTCCCTTGTGTAGAATCGTTCCCGGATAGCATCCGTAGATACTACTGTTGGATCGATTCTCAATCGAATATCTGCCGTTCTCAGATTCTGAAAGCTAACCTGAAACTCAGCACGAAGAGACTTTACGGAGCCGACGGCTACGCTGTCAGGGAGATGCTGAAGCTCGTTGAACTGTTAAAAGAAACCCTAGAAGCAGAGCACATCGAGAACGGCACTCAAGAAGATGAAGAGACCGAGGATGAAGCTTATGATTCTTATGCCATATCTTCTAAAGTGAGTATTCTGACATTTACGGCGAGGAATGCGATTACAAAGTTTTTCTGGATAGACGATATTGATATTTAGTGAATCCAAGAAGAATCTAGAGCGCCGAGAAACCTTCATTCGAGACTTCCCAGTTCTCATTTAAGGCTAAGATACCGGGAACATAGTTTTCAGCAATGAAATATCAAACACGTCTTCTGCTTGCAGTTTTCCGAGCTCCGAAAAGCTCGACAGCTAGCCAGCGAGCTGACGAACGAGGGAGCACTATTATTCGATCTACTGGGAAAAGAAGTGGAGTTGAAAAAAGTCAGGAACGATGCTCTGTCAAGGCATCTCGAAATCTCTCAGGTTTGGTTTATCGATTCATTTTGACGAAGCCATTTGATCCCTTCGGTTTCGAGTTGATGAAAGAGTCCAATTCCTCAATCCTGTTCAGGTGGAGCGATGCCTGGGACAGGTGATCGATGCGGTAAAAAGTGAAATCGGCAAGACTCGCAGGCTCATCGAGAACGTTCATGAGGACGAAGCTAATTTGGAGCAAAAAATAGAAAAGAGGAAACAAGAAGTCGAGAGAAGTCAAAACAGACTCCAAACCCTACGGGCTGTGAGGTGAATTTCCATCGACGACGGAAAAATTCTTTCACGGCGAAATGAAAACTACTAGATATGTATTTGAAACGATCTGACTTGGCTCACTAGAATTTCCTCTCCAGACCCGCCTACATGGACGAATATGAGATCCTCGAGGACGAACTCAAAGAAGTTTATCAGGAATACATCCGAAAATATCGATGCTTGGCCTATTTAGAGCAGCAACTCGAGGAACTCGAACGCCAGGAGAATGAAGAAAGAGCGGTTTGTTGATCCACATTATTGCCTTCATCGCTTCCCTCGTTCAAAATCTGCGTGACGAGGCTAAAAACAGACCCGCATTGCCGTTCCGTTGTGAAAAGTTTCTAATTTACTTTTCATTACTCCAGGAGCGCGAAGAACAAGTGAAGCGAATCGTTGCAAAAATGCGACAGAGTGAAATCGATAGTGAGCTCGGTGAAGATGAGGGAGAGGCGCCCGATGGAGTCAGCGCAGTGAAATCCAGGACTCGTCGAGATCCCACGGGTCGTCAACGCGTTTTCGGCTCCATGAGTGCCCCCGAGAAAGTCAGTTTCCAAGTCTCTAGATTATTAGTATTGTTGAACTGACGATGAAATGTTTTGAGAGCAAATATCCGACAGCTCAAGTGCCTGTTGCAGGACTCTGATTCCGATCTGGATTTCGGGGATGACAACGGTTCCAATTCTTCGGATGACGTTGATCTCGCCGCTTTCGGAGCCGTGAAGCCTCCTTCGAAGCAGCAGCCGGTGAACAACGACTCGGATAACGATTTTTAAAAGGAAACGTCCAGAAACAGAGGAAAAATCTCATGAGGTTTTCCATGCAGATTCCCAACAACTTCGAAGCATTCCACGAATGAGTAATAAATGTTAGCACGATAATCCATGACTCCCAATTTTTAGCACCGAAAAGTGGTTTAAGGAGAGGATTGATTTCCAGTGAAAATAATCCTTTTTTTGTCCGTCGGATAAGCCTTCCATGTCTGCCTAATAAGAATACAATTTCACGGCTCACCCAAAACAAGGGACCTCGGGTTCAGTCATTCATAGCCTGTCGGGAACTTGAGTTTTTCGTGACGGCTGCAGCGCCAAATGTTCTGAGAACGAATGCGTTTCGAGTTCTCGGTGATCCGTCATTCAATAATTTTTTCCATTTGTCCATTCTACCGAGTTATCATTTAGCGTCGGCGCCGCAATGGACTCCAGGGACTGATCTCAAGCGCGTTTTCGAGATCCGGGTGAGCAGGGTAGCACGATAGCCAGGGAAGGGACTCTGGATTGTTGCACATACATTACTGAAACGAAGGCTGAGTGCTTCCTGCAAGGTGAACAGTGCTGACCGCGTCCATCGGGAATAATATTTCTGCTCCCCGACACAACTACGAATCCCCCGCTCGATAGAGCGAGCCGGAGTTTAAGTATCGCGTTGGATATCATCATCTTCCCAGATGCTTTCGATTAGAGCTCAAGGAAAATGAAGGCAACGACTTCGTAAGATAATTCTTGGATATCCGAACGCGGCGCCCAGCGCTCAAGAGGCGATAAGACTTCTAGAATCGATCTCGCTCGAGCAGTATTTCGCTGAAACCTTGTTAGTTAATTTGAGAGGAACATTTGGGGATTCTTTCTCGGAGAGTCTCACTGAGAGAACTCTACGGCCTTCGATACTAAAGGCCGGTGTGATTTATTCCACCACTTCTTCGGCTCAAAAACTTGTGCGCTAGATCTTTTAGGTGAACCGCCAGATTCTCGAGGAAAATTGGCAGCACTTCCCGGAAGTTGTAGGCGGTATATATTATTCCGCAGATCATTATTAGCCAGAATGACAATTTGTTATTCGATTCATCGGCAGCGGCAGCAGCGGCGACAACTACTGGGAGTCCCTCGGGAAGTTGTGGCTCCCCAGTGGGTGGGTTTGCTGGCGATCGGTTCGCTGATGGTGGGTCAGCGACCTGCGATGAATTTGCCGGTGGCTCCGGACTCGGTGGTGGAGGCGGTGGAGTTGGTGGAGGATCTGCCGATTGTGGAGGATCCGCTGGCGGTGATGCACTTTTTGTTGGCTTCGTCGGCGATTTTGGAGGTGAGTTCGCTGCCGATTTTTGTGGTGGGTTCGCCGGCGATTTTGGTGATGGGTCCGCTGGCGATTTTGGTGGTGGGTTCGCCGGCGATTTTGGTGGCGGGTTCACTGATGCTTTCGGCTGTGCGCTAGCCGACGGTTCCTTCTTCGAGCTAGCCGCTTGCTTAGGTGGGCTTGCCGCCGGTTTCTTTGGTGGGCTAGACGCCGGTTTCTTTGGTGAGCTCGACGTCGGTTTCTTTATCGAGCTAGTTGGCGCTTTCTTTGGTGGGCTGGACGCCGGTTTCTTTGGAGAGTCAGCTTCCGGTTTCGGTGACGGTTTAGCAGCTGCTTTTGACGGTGATTTTGCTGAAGGCTTCGGTGTTGGCTTCGCCGCCGCTCCCGGTGGTGGGTTCGCCACTGGTTTCGTTGGTGCGTTTTTTGCCGGCCCAGGTGCGGGTTTCGCCGGCGATTTGGGTATTTTTTTCGCTGCCAGCTGCCCCTTACCTTGCACGGCTAATAGCTCTTCGCTCGAGGTTGCCGTGTATGACTCGAAACTGTCCGAGAACTCCGATTCTATCACTCCCCGACCAGATAAGGTCCTGCCGCACCTCTATGGAGACGATTGGTTAGAGGAAACTCGACAGGAAAAAGCATAAGTCTCCGTCATCGCGGGGATGCGTGAAACGGAGGAGAACGAGCGCAAGATGAAAACTATCTCCAGTCTGATTACACGTACCCGATAGGCCATTAAATCTGCAGTTTAATTTTGGTACTCTTTAGAGCTTCGTTCTTTCTTCAAAATTGAGAGATTCGTTGAATGAAGTGGAAACATCGTCTGTCACCAACAGCACGCCTCCATTGAGCTCTAATGACACATCCTGAGAGAATAATGCGAAGTGATCTGGAGACGGTCGAGGGATAGTGTGGGGCGAACCTGCTCAAGCGAACCAGACAGAAACGTGCGGGGAAGTTGGGCTGAGGAAGTTGCCATACAATCCGTAGACCCGCGAGTCATATCACCACCAGAAGAAACCTTCTATTCCCAGCAAACCTGAATAACCTCGCGCTTCCCGATATTCCTAAATACTCCACTTGTGTGCTTCTACACAGCCAAATCATGAAGCACGAACCGAGGGTGGAAAACATCGAAGTGTTGGGGGTCGTCGAAGCGAAGAATGCCACAGAATACAAGATTGATTAAAATAGAAAAGAGAACCACTCAAATAGGTAGAAACTCGTATTAGGCACCTCAAAAGTGCTAAGAGTTGGAACTCGCTCTCGACAGCGCTACGCACGGACTACAGTTCACTGTTCGAAGAGAGATTGAAGAAATAACCGATGGAGAATAATGTAGAGAGACTCAGGTTCTCCGAACCAAAACGGAAATAAAAAGAGGTGAGAGGTGAGCGCTCGCAGGACAGTACTATTACGAAAGAAATAATGTCTGCGTTCCATCCAGCCACTGAATAGTAACAAGTAAAGAAGAGAAAAAATATTGGAAATCTGATATACATAATGAATGAATGAAGTCGTCACCAATCAACAAAAGAGGATATTTACGGAGCTCCATCAAGGATATATCAAGGCAAAGAACTTTTCAGCCTGAGAATGCAATCGCTGCTGGAAGAGAAACTCGCTTCATCTCCCAACTCAGGAGAAAGTCTCCATTATCCCTCCAATTTTGTGAAAGAAAGGATGCAAGTAGTCGAGCCGTTTTCGCCTCTCGCATTGCGTCGATGTGTAGGGCATAATGGATGCATGAGTGGTTTTCGAGTATGACTTGGAAAGGTTCCTGACCCTAGAGAGGGTAACTCGTTTCCTATTGGAGCCATTCCTCATGCTCATGGCAAATCTAATTATCTGAGCATGAACTCTTTCTGCGTTTCATGATTGTTTTTATCGCTGTAACCTATTCTGCTGTTCCTGCTTCGAAGCACTTTAATATCCTCGTCCGTAGAGCACATCGTCTCGTGTGTTCAAGAGGGGAAGCGCGGGATCGAGGAGGGCCGGAGGGTCGCTCCAATTAACGGATACTTTTTGTTGCTTCGATGAAACTACGGCGACAGCTTGTGATATCTTCCAAAGCGCGTAGGTGAGTCGGGCAACCAGATGCTCGGTTCGCGCGTCTTGAGAAGTCTCTTGGCGCTTCGAACCGGATCATTTGATGTAACGTCCTGAGGTTGGAGCGTTTTCTCATGATGCATGGCCGCATGTGACATCTTTTGTCGTCAGACCCGAGCGCCTAATGGCCGAAGCCGTTGCCCAAGGACAGGAGTTGGGGCGCGCGCCGACTTCCGGTTTACTCGTAGGCCTCCCGCACACCTCGTGAATGAGTAATTTTGCTTTATTAATAACGATATGAGCGTCTGCGTGGTGGCGCAGCGCAAAAAAACGTTACGTTCCCTCCTTTCTTACCTTGCTCAAGGAACCACATTATGTACGACAGAAACCTAGGTTTTCTAAGAACTGATGCTGACCGAAACATTTGTCACTCTCACCCACGAGTCGGTGAGGACTGCGTATCGAGTATGCGATCAGGTAGTTGGTCACTTTGTTATAAATCGAGTGGGGAGACAAAATACAGAGAAAGTGTGAGGTGCTGCTGCTGCAGAATGAGGAACGACTGGCGACTGGCTATGAAGGGATCAAAACGGGAGGAGGAGGAGGGGGGGGGGCGGCGAGTAGGCTAAGGCGGCAAGCGAGTATGATGAAGTGCTTTATGAAGTAGTGCAGCTATTGCCAAAGCAATAAGGCCCATTTGTGGACGAACAAAGTTTCACTTGTGATGCCATTCATCACAAAGTAGAGCCGAGCTGAGAGTGCAGCGCAGAGATTGTTGGCGACTCTTTGCTCTTCTACTCGGCTCGCTTCGAATTCGACAAACTCAGGGCCGTTCCTTCATCGAAACGGTCAGCCAAGAAGCTCGAGCTCGAATCAACATCTGTTTCCGAATTTCCGGACCGACGGACGAAACTGTGATTTCACTTCCCGATTCGAAAAGTCTCCTTTGAAATCGGCTCCGCGCCCGATTATCGAGATTTTTGTGATCTGTACCGCGAGGTTTCATTGGAGTTTTTCCAATTCCTCGGCGCAGGTCTCTGCAAAATCGAATCCAATGTCGCCGACGCTTGGTTTGCGAAATCGGGACGGGACATCTGTGACGGAAGTCAACCGAGCTCGATAACACACGGAACGGCGGAGAGGATGACAACGACTCCGTTCGTATAAGCATGTAGAAAAAGAATTTGTCGTCGCGAAAAATGGGAATCCCCATGTCGTCGTATTACAATGGAAGACGAAATGAAAGAAGCAAGATGTCAAGCCTCGCGCGTAGAATTTGACCAGAGTCCTCGTTCGACGACTGCCATTTTTGTTGTTCCCGTCCGGACCGCTCGAGCGGATCAGCCGACGACGATATTTGGATTTTGAACTTCAATAACAGCGACACTTTTCAAGATGGAATCTCGATTCTAGTTCGTTGCGGTCGGCTTCAGGTAATTCAAAAGACAGAACTCAAACCAAGAAAAACACGCTTGCGACGGATACTCACTCTCTGACCGATAGGAGACGGCAAAGCGTCGAATATCAGACCGACATCGACTCTGTATTCACATTGAGCTCGAGCGCTTCGCCGAGAACCTCGAGCAACACAACAGCTGTTGGGGGAGGCTGCTTATTAAAGTTAGCACTGCTGGGCACTGCCTGTACCAGGATGGCAGGGTCGGGGAGAGGAACGGGTCGCATCAGAGAAATAGAAGCCATCAATCGAAGACGCTGACAACGAGTCCTCGATGACGCTAGAGCGGTATGTCATTTAGCGCTGGTTACAATCCTCCCTATTAATCACGGATTGATAGTCCGATGGCGCGTCTCGGAGCTCGATAGGCAGGTGTCGGTTCGTGGGATGGGACAGGAATAGTGATGAGGATGGAATCTTTTCGCTCGTTTTCTTCTCGCTTTACAGTAAATTTCGAGCCGGATCTTTCGTTCAAGAATTGAATTGTGACGGATCTGAAATTTATCCAAACCGGCGCATCTTAGGATCAGAGATCTCATTCAGTAATTACTTCTTTTGACAATCGATGTACGAGCTTCCCTTTGAGCATGGTCCGGAGTCAATGACGAAAAGTAGAATACCTGAACTTTGCCCCCGGGGTCCGCTTCCGTTGATTTATCGAGTTGGTTTTGAGAAAAACCCACGACTCTATTTCAATAGGGTCCAGTGGTGTGAAGTCCGATAAGTTGCACAAAAATCCTCCGAGAGCATCTGGTGCATGGTTTCTATTCAACCCAAAACATCATCCGGGCCTGGGCCGCAGAACATTTGTGCACTATCACAACACGCACGCTGTCCAAATGGAAGGATATGTGCTTACACCGAGATTCCAGGGAAAAGAGGAATTTATGGGGCCTTCCATTGATTTTCTCAATAAACGAAAACCGCCGAATTGGCCGGACTGTACGCTTACGTGTGTGGGGATACTAGCTCTGTGTACCTCAAGTTGCGCCACTTGATACTCAGCCTCGTGCATGGGTGATGTATGGCCTTACCTCTCGGTCTGAGTGCTATTTCTTCAGAACAATGACTTGAGAACGTGCCAAACAGCACGCACAGAGAGGGAGGGAGGGGAGAAGAAAACCATGTCGCGCTGAAAAACGAAAAATGAAAGAAACATTCTCGGAAGAAATTCACTCATAAATGCCTCTCCAGTCATCTCCTCAACTATAAATATATACATAGATATTAAATTCATTGGAGGTCGAGTGCACTGGATCTCTTCCTGATTGCCGAGAGGGACTAGACGAATCGGATTACGTTGGGAGGGGGGCAAAGCAGGTTGGAAGCTCTCGACCCGAATAGAGTGGAAAGCCATGAGAAGGTCTCTCATGCTCGATCCCAAGTATCGGTTTCATTCTATTTCCAATCTGATTCCAGTTCTAGGATCTCCCTCCGGCCATGTGATGAAGAAAGTTAGTTGCACCAGGCAAGTCAGGTCGCTCTACGACGTTTAGAAGCGGAAGAACTTTTCTGGTCAACCTGGTCAAGCTGACAACGAGGAGAATTTTTGAAGTCGTTGGCTTGTTTGGAAGTTCTAATGGCGAAGATTCTCGCTGATTGATCGCCAAACCTTTTTCGGCTGTGATCCTGGAAGGATTGAGGATTGAGAATCGTCTGTCGGTAACTAAATTCTCTTGAAAAACTTCCTCAAGAAAAGGAGCGAACCTCCCCATGCTGTCCCGACTTTATGCGCCTGATGGAAATATCAGAACGAGCCGGATTCGAGTAGAAACCTCATTCTCTTATTATGTGCCATACTTTTAAGCCGGAAGAATAGACATCCGAACGTATTCCGAGAGTAACGCGAAACAACGATAGCAAAGACAACTGGAAGATACGGCTCACCGGTCTCATGAGAGTGTTTCAAAAACATCATCGATGAATGGAAGAGGTCTTCATGAATAGTTTCTGAATATTTACTGCCTATGGGAGACACGATTCGTGTACTCCATTCTCCTCAAAAGAGTGAGAACATGAAACTGTGACAGGATGTTCATGACGATGGAACATGACCTCAGTAGTTCAGGAGTAGCCCGCGTTATAGATGCTGCTTATGTTGACTCGACATCTCAGCAGACGTGAACTACGCAAATGGAAAAATTGCGAGGTTTGGAAGCAATTCGGGAGTCCGGCTACGTCTTTCCACGCATGAAACTTCCATTCAGCAAGTTCCCAGCATTTCATTCCGAGAAGAAACTGATAATGTTTTTTGAGTCATTTGCGCTCCATTGGAGTTGATTATTCCCAGATCTTGAACTCGATAGAACTTACACTTGTCTCACTGCAGTAGACGAAGAATGTCAAAGCGTTTGATTCCAACGAATGCGTACGACTAGCAAGACGGGACAGGCTTTGAGGAGGCGGAGCCTGTCGCGGAGTCCGGCTCCGCCCGGCAGCTCGGATTGGCGGCATCAAATGGCGGCTTCAGAGATTGCTCCGAGCCAGCATTTCGCAGCATCCCGGTCGCACGTCGTCTGATGTCGCATGTCGCTTGACAACAAGACGAGGACATTCCTTGTTAACATCGGTGTCAGAGACACACAACATTTAGCGTATTAATCGCAGCAAGCCCGCTGTTGAATGCGAGTTTCTTCTTGTTGGATTGTTTGCCGGATCGTTCATCGAGCCCTCGTTGTCAGCGTACCAGACTTCGATCGTTCCCAGTGTTGAGGTTGAAGTGTTCTAATCCGATCCTCCTGCGGTTCGCTGATTCGGTGAACGTACCTGGATGGATTTGAGAGCGAACTAGTGGTGTTAAGCTCCATCACATCGAGCAATTGACGCCCGAAACGGCTCAGACGAACACAATTCTCGACGTCATCTGAGTCGTTGTTTGTGAAGACATAAACGACGGACATTGCAGACAAGACCTCAAATATGGCAAACTATGCAAACGGATTTGGATTCTACAATAGCAACACCACCCCTCCTCTACCTCAGGTGGGTCCCCGCTTTTCACACGGAACAGCTTCCTTCCCCCCCTGCGACGATTCGTAATCTAGTCAACTCATACGACATGAACAAAAAAGTTACTGCAAGTCGGGCTCCCCTGGACTAAAGAATCAGGATTCTTGGGTGACCATTTTCAAAAGCGGTGGCACAGTAATCGATTCAGTTGTTTCCCGCCTTCTGGTGATTTCTTGTTGATCGACTTGAACATCGGTTGGAGAAGAGCAGTTACGATTTGGTTTGAAATGCTCGAAACCTCCTTCCTAAAGCTCTGTCCACGTCGTAGATATTAGTCTCAGCTCCGCGAAGGAGGTTTTGGAGGAAGCGTTTTATATCTTATCTCGATTCCATGGTGAAGGCGTCTTTCACACCGGGTTGTTCGAGCCCGGGACGTGAAGCTCCAGCTTCCCCGTTGGATGGTTACCCGACGACACAGGGTTACGACGTGTCGTCAGCGAGCCCCTACACTCATCACGGTCCTCCCTCAAACTTCTATCCATCAATTGTGAGTACTGATTTTCCGTTCAGCTAAGATGTCGTTTCGTAGGTATCCCGCGTTCCGTTTGTGGAGAAAGGAGCCATCTGGAGCTTACTGCAGGGTTATAAGTTGACTGCTCAGCCTCTACAGAAGTGTCTGCGTTCGCTGAACGATGTCTAGGCATTGGCTGAGGTTCACTGAATCGCAAGGATGCGTTCATGAATGAGAAGCCGCATAATTCTGGAAACCAATAAGCACTCAAGAGTGAGGTAGAAGAGAGCGGCCTCATTGAGTCCGTAAATCGCTCAACCAAGGTCTCTACTTCGGAATGATATCGAGCTTCTGCAAATCTCTCAAGCTCCAGCAAGGAAAGGATGTAGAATATAGGGAAGGGCGTCTAGCTCCAACTGTAAGAACTTGCACCGCGCGGTTTGTTTGCGTGGTGTGCAGTGTAGTTTTTGATCGCTGCAAGTTCGGGTGGAGGTCTCCGAAGAGAGACGATCGTTGTCCACGAGACTCAGGAGACATCAGAAGGAGGCAGAACGGTGCTTTTCGTCAGTTGATTTTTCCTTTTCCGACTGTTACGAAAAATCGAGCTTCGCGCTCCCTTAAAATGGGGTACAGGCAACACTACTTTACAATTGCGTAATAATTACTGAAGCGGCTGTTTACTAAATCGAGATGAGGCTGTTACTCGTCCCAAACAAAAAAGACAGGAATTTTGGGCGGTATCCGAAAGTGGAAGGCTCTTCCCTGCCCTCCCCATTCGCACTGGCTGAGTATTCCCTGGAGCACCGGTTTTGAGTCGGGTTCGCTTCCGGAACGGTTTCGGAACAGAAGTCGGAAAAAAACACACACTCAAGCTCTGAGATCTCTCGGGAACGACTTTCTGTTGTGTTGCCTCCAGAAATGAGAGACTCCTCTTGCCTTCGGTGCTCGTGAATCTTTTCTTGCGATTGTGCACGTCAGGCGCATACCGCGCTGACCTCTCAACCAACTTGTCGGCTCTTTCCTCCACGCTCTGATGAAGGACAGAAGATGGAGTGTAGCCGTAGAATCGAGGAAGTGATTCGACTCCTGGTCGAAAAATCCGTTTTCGAGATGAATACGAAATTCTATAATAATCGATCGATGTTTATCGGATTCGAGTCAGTAAATTTTCGCACATTTGAATTTCCGTGAAAAATTGACATTTTGACATGAGGTCAGAGATCGAATGAACTTCTGGTCTTGCGCGCTCGTGTGAGTGAACCGACCGAGAGGGTCGGAACCGAAAGTACAAACACAGATTTCTGGTGAGCGTGCGCAAGCGCCTCGGCACGACTTCATATCCACAAAAAAAAACCTGCCAGGGTGTCTCTTACTGAAATTTGACAGTTTTGGTAGAAGTACGGATCGTTTCCGACCTGACGTCGACGAATCTATTGAAAAGCTCCCGTCAAGTGTCACAAACCACGCACACGCGTCTTCGACAAACCAAATAAATGTCTTGTTGCTCGAGGAACTGACGACCAGACACGGATCGCCATCGTTTAACGCCAATCACAGCTGACGTCAAAACGTGGTTCTCGCCTGCGAGCTGAGTCGATCCGACTTCGCTTTTTCAACAACTTCATCGCAAGCTTCGTTCCAGATTGGATACTCGTGCGATGCGCGGGGGAACGACTCAACTTTTCCCTGGAATACTCAGCTCGAGTTGTTTTTATTCATCACATGACGTTTTTGAGAAAAGCACAACTGGTCGCAGACAGATTCAAAGGGACACACGATACGAGGGAAATGAGCGAGCTCGCGGTTTTCCGAGGCGTCCGAATTGACGAAGCAATGTGATTCTGATTGATTTCTGCCGAAAAACATAAAAGGCTGGCCGCCTACATGGAACGGCTTGTTTGGAACACCACGCCTCAGAATCTCATTTAGGAACATTCTGGCGGCAGCGAGAAGATCGGAGACAGCTTTCTTCTCGGGCGAAGCCGAAGTAGCTGTCATGGACTTTCGTCAATTTCCAAATGGTTGCCAGCTGTATGAATAACGAATCGATGACTGCTCGCCAGAAACTGTGATTTCCGAGGACATTACCTCAAACTCCTTCGAATCTCACTGCCGTTGACTTACTTCTGTCGCGAAACTTGAAACCCGACAGGTATTGGTGTTGGTAGTGGCGTGCATCGCGGCGGCCGTCAAGATTCGAACCACCGCCATCGAGTTCTGGTTACAAGATTAGCCGTGTAACCACAAGACAATCGGCCTTTTGATTCTCTTTTTGGACACTCGGGTTGAATCAACTCCGACCAACGGTGCCTAGGTGAAGGGAACGTCCTACTGGACACAACCCGACACCAGGGAAAGCGAATCGAATTGTCATTGGTGCCCCATGACACCAGAACTCAGCCCCGCCGAAGCACGGTTACAGTTCCGTGTCAAGGGGGCCGGTTTTCCGATGGTTCGCAGAAAGATACAACTCAGCACGAGTTTTCTAGGAAAGCAGTCCGTCCGGAAGCCTCAAATTTTCTTGCTTCCACAACGTAGCTCCGCTCTTGACGCATGCCTCGCTTATTCGAATTCAAGACTATGTTCGTGGCCTGAAGCAAAGTTGAACTGAAAGACTACACTAGGAGAAAGCATGAAACTGGCTGAAACATCGTTGCCGCCTGAGTGAGATAGCGCATTTCGCTTCAGAATTTCGAATGAATCTGAATTGGTAATAACATCGAGGAAGGTTGGCGCCGAGGATGTCGACGAGACGAAGACAAAATTCTGATCATCGAACATCACCGCTGTCCGATGATGTAGAGTCAACTCTCCCGGCTGGTTTTCCGCAGACCACCCGAGAGAGTCAGAGCTTTTCACTCAAACTCATTAAGTTTCCACTACAAGCCTCACGAACAAAACGGCAGCATCTGCCAGTGGAAGTTATGATGAACGAAAGAGGAGCGCGAGAAGGAGAATGGTATTCAGGAGTGAAGTTTGAACATCCGCACGATGCCTGATGTCTTTGTTTACTTTCCGTAGGGCAACCCTTTGAATCCAGTCGCAAGTTTTTCGTCCCTCCATTGTTGTGGTGTCACCTCCAGCGAGCGATCTGGTTAAGTTGAGTTTATGATGCTGCTGCTGCAGCCGCCGAGCATGGTGGTCGCTCGTTGTTCGGACCAATTGGTGCCTGATGGAGTGGAAGTCCCTGATCCTCTCGTTCTCTTCTCTACCCATCTTTACCCCCTACGCTTCCCATTCGTGGGGTGGCGGCTCTGAACCCATGTGGCCACCTTCCTCTCGTTGGGGAGCTGGTAGGGCCCATAGAGGAAAAGTGAAACGGCCTCAATCATGATACCCAAACGTCTGTTTCGACGAGAAAACAAAAACGAAGTCAAATCAGGACAGAGGCCATGGGACTACGGCTCCGAGCTTTTCTGTAAAATTTTCGTGAAAGCGACGACCTTTCTCTCGGATTTTCGTGAGAATACCTTTCGACTGCCAGGAAGTCCCAAAGTAGATTCTAAGCGTGGTATCCCAAATCTATCTCCCCGAAAAACAACTCCAACCTCGTGTCCTATCTCTTCCCTATAGTGGAATGGAACCTGGCAGTCGTTTAGTTATTTTCTGCTTTGATTTTCCTTTTCCCTGTCTGACAGCCGGTACCACCCACTTGAAACCGAGCGA
The DNA here is from genome assembly GCA_021527715.1 of Neoseiulus cucumeris. Classification (NCBI taxonomy): domain Eukaryota; kingdom Metazoa; phylum Arthropoda; class Arachnida; order Mesostigmata; family Phytoseiidae; genus Neoseiulus; species Neoseiulus cucumeris. Next base: position 30,777 of record JAJSRV010000033.1, on the reverse strand, counting down.
TTGGTTTTGTCTATCTATCGGGATTCACCCTGAAGTGTCACTGTAAGGGGGTGTGCATATCATCATATAGTTTTCCCCCCGTCCCTCCTCTGGCCCTACTGCCCCGCTATCGCCGCTGCCGCCCCGGCAAGACTCCCATTTCGCTCCCGCAGCATCCCCGCCAGCATGTGGATGACAGCCCATCTGGTGCGCCGTAGGAGATTGCTGCTCATTTTGATTAATTTCCGCATTATTGTTCAACGCTGAGCATGTATAGAAGAAGAAGAAGAATATCGCGCGACGGCGGAGAAAGAAACGAAGAGAGAGCGCAGAAGGTAGTCAGCGGGTATGCTAGCTGTTTGTTACGACACTCCCCCGGACCAACGAAATTTATTAATTAGCTTTCCCCTGCCCTCGATCTGCCTTTCACGGTAAATAACCCGATCGCAGTCGCAAGAATTTCACGAATCACGCGCGATCTGGCGAGAAACCTTCGACCTGTTCGTCGAAAGATCCGCGAGTTCAGAATCCTCGAGTGTTCTCGGAACTTCTATTCGGCGAAGATGATTCTTGATTCTAGTTTCCTTGCTGTTACAGGCGGCCACGACGACCCCTTACATTAAAGACAGCGATCCATGGCGCGGGATTTCGCCAGCGCAACCGTATTACGATGCTACATTCACATACGGGTAAGTGTCATCGGATCCTCAGGTGTGCGGTGAAGTTTACCACGAGGAAGTGCTGCATAGCGAACGAGTAGACGCGTGTCTCATTCAATAAGGCCTCTTCATCGGATTCGGCGGCTGCTGTAGCGGCAGGCAGTGTTGGTGGTCGCCTCCTTGACAGCGACAACGGCGGCGGCAGCATCATCATCATCAGCAGTGTGTGACTCAGTTTCCGAATGCTGGACGAACAACGACTGAATGACAGGACGAACGAGTGAAGTCCAGTCCCCGCACGGTGTTGTCTCCGGGCGCCGCGATGGTGGCCGCAGCTGTCCACAGATCGAAGTGACCACGAACCGCATCTGCCCATCTGACTTGTTCCTCATCAAGCGGAGCGGAACCTCAACTAAACGGGCCTGCTTCGTACGCGCGTTCGTGTTGAATCCGATTTGTGTTTCACATGGATACGCTCCGACTCTAAAACACAAACTGAGCTCCGTTGCCGGCGGCGTCAATAACATCAACAGCAATAGCAAGGCAGCGCCTCGAATCTCAACAACTCAATCAGAAACTCGAAGAACCCACCCGTTTCTCCGGCACGGCGAGGCGTTTCAGGGTCAAGCCGGTTTCCTTGACATTTACGGGGATTTCTTGGAAATTTTCTCGCGTACGAATATTTTTTGTCCATCGTTTCTTCGCTCCCCGCTCATTGGCCCTAACAAGGAGAAGCTGGGGTGAATCGTTGTTGGGGAGGGGGGGTGGGGGGTAGGGGGGTTGAGTGACTGTAGCTCAGAAGGCGTGACACGCGTGTCCCTGACAAAGCCTGAAGAAGACATCGTGATGGACGGAATCCCGAAACTAATCGGCCTGCTTCAGAGGAGCTTGCTAGCCACTCGTCTGTAGTAGTAAAGAACGAGAGCACGTTTCGGTTCGATGTCAACTTAGTTGCGCCTTTTCAATGCCAGATACTCGCCGAGCGGAGGTGGATTCGAACTCCAAGCGACCAGACGGAAAAATGTCACCCGCGACTCTACGTCTACTCTGAAGGCGTGGCTCAACGAACACAAGAAGAATCCGTACCCCTCGAAAGGCGATAAAATCATGCTGGCTATCATAACCAAAATGACCTTGACTCAGGTTAGTGCTTCTCTCCCTGAATCTTCTCAGCTCAGACTAATCCTAAGGAATCGTCAGTTCACCCTTCCGGCATTGTTTAGAAAGACCCTCAAAAGCTTTTCAAAATGAGTAAGGGATGATTCTCGGTCTCAGGTGTCAACATGGTTCGCGAATGCTCGACGGAGGCTCAAGAAAGAGAACAAGATGACATGGGAACCGAGGAACAAATGCGACTTCGAGGGTGACCTCGACGATCCACAGCAGCCTGAAAATTTCCATCAGCAGACGAGCACCGGTGAGCTGAGTTTCTAGACGGCTAAATACTCTTTCGGCATCGAAGTTCCGGTCAGGGTGTAGCTCTCAGGTACTTTGAAACCAGAGGCCGACGACGGTACCGTATCGCGGCGTGTTCTACGCTAGAAGAGTCCATAGAGTCACCGGAGGTTACCATGCCGTACTGGCGCGTCCACTCAGCGCTCAGTGTCGTTGCGAATTTTATGAGTGCATTTAGTTTCTCTGCTGATCCCCGCAGATGTTGGACCACATAACGTCATGCACCCGCTCAGCTCACAAGAAATGTACCCCACAAACGGCGTGGAGTCTCCGAAGCCAAAAATATGGTCACTGGCAGACACGGCGACAAAAACGGGCTGGCACACCGAAGATGTTCATCCGCAATCAGGTAAGGAAACCTATTGCATCGGTCGCTCGGTTGGTCCCGCCGGCAGTGGGTCCTGCAAACGAGATCTGTCGGGAATTAGCTATGCAAGGCTGGAAAGTTGAGCAGCTGGCCAATCTGATTTCCATGTTTCATGAATTAATAGACGAAGACACGTCGATGCTCGCGTGCGCCAATTTCTTAATATGTCAAGGTGGTCCCGCGCCAGGTGGGTGGGTAGTCCGGCCAGGCAGGAAATCCAGCGAGGCGGGCAGCTTCAACCGTTGTCGTTCTGCGTGTTTGTGTGTGTGTGAGAGTGCGCGAGTTTGCTCAGAGGCAGATTGGTGGGAGGATGGCCGCGTTCTTCCGTTCTGGTATTAAAGTCAGCGAGTGGATCATAACTATGCCTAAAAAGACCGTTGCCGCCTCCGTCTCCTTTCGCTGTGTGCTTCGGGAGAGTGGCTTGGGAAAACGGGGATCAGGGTTCCGCCTCTTTCGTGTTTTCCCAAATGATCCCCGGGGTTCCCAAGCCCAATCCCATATTTTCTCTTGCTTGCACTCTCGCTGCGCTGCTCGCGGAGACGAAGAAGATGCTGCCGCTCCTGCTTCGGCTTTCGCGGGAGCCTGCGCTGGTCTCCGTCGAGTGGAGTTACCCTTCCAGAGTCGAGTTTCGAATTAGTCTACGGAGTCGACCTGTTTTGTTCCTGCCTTCGTGTATCTAAACTTTTCCGCTTACTTTCAGAGAACACCAAAAGCCCGTCAATGGCCTTGGACTTTTTCTATCATCAGGGTGAAGAAGCGAACAGCTCCACAGCCCAGCAGTAGTGGTGGAATCTAGTTAGATGTTCCTTATCGTGCAGCGACTTTGGTAGCAATACGTGTCCATTTCAATATCTCTCCGGAAACGATGAACGAACCAACAGTGTAATAAATATGGTCCGTGTGTACATATGACCGCAGTCCACTTTTTCACTCAAGTTTGCACACCCTCAGCCTTCTTATCTGAACAGAGAAATTCCTCGCGGATGCCCATCGCATGGATGTCACGGTCGTCGCTTCGAAATATTGGGATATTTGTCCCTTTTTGAACTTCATTCTGAAGCTGAAAAAAATTGTATAAGAAACAAAAAAATTCTGACAAACAAAAGCTCTCCAGTTTTTGAAAATTCATGAGATTCATCACTCAGTGCTGAGTTGGTCTCGTCGCATGGCCTAGTACAATGCGCGGAATATTTCTGACGAGTCCGACACCCTTTTGGTAAATGCAGCACATAAGTCGAAATGATTCAATACTCTGGATAACTCAAATGAGTCGGGATGACGTGTTGCTATCAGTCGGTCATCGCGTACTATGGTAATAGACCCAGATTCGAATTCTCAACTTTCTTTTTTGAGGTTAAGCTAGGCGAGAATCGATCCTCGCAGCCACAATTTTACCTCAACAATGGATGAGCATATCATACCTCAATTTGAAGTTCACTCGGAGTACATCCAGATGAACTTGTGAGAAGAGCACGAGGTCAATTCAATCATCAACGCGGAGAAATGATAGGGATCTTGAACTTGAACCTCATGCCATCTACTATCTACCCATGTAATATTCGAGACCTTCTCTGGAGTAGTTTAAATCACCGATAATAATTCATCCGCCGTGCGAGTCGACCTCTAGTAGAAGAAGCCCGTCTAAAAGATCTATTCGGGAAGATGCGGAGTGAATTGAGACCGTTTAACCTTTTCTCGAAGTAAGGGCGCGGCGTTGTACGCTCCCAGTTGCGCTACGACTTTTCTTTCAATCTATCAGATTCAATCTAAGAGAGGCATGGGAGCATACGACACCGCTCCAACTCCTCCCGGAGACTTTTCGCTGCCGCATCAACAGACTCATAGGAGATTTGAGTGGTCCGCAACCAAGAAAAATTATTTAAATCGAAAGTTGACGAGGATGTGAGCCTATAAGTAGAATCTCCAGCGGTAGATTTCCTAGTGTGGCAGAAAATTGAGAGGGAGAACATTAATATTTATTTCGCAAACATGAATTTATTTCTGTACAGAGCGTGCTAAAAGTGAATCTCTGATCCATCCTTCCAAGGGATGCTCTGCGCGCTGATCGGCTCGCCTGGTGAGCAACGGATCAAGAATCGAATCAACTCTAAACTCTCGTGATGACAATCGGTTCCTGCTTTGGTTTATCGTTGTGATCGGAGGCGCCTGTAGCCCTCTGAACTACTTCTACCGGTCGGATCGTTGACGAAATCATCGTGGGCTCGATCAGACGGTGCATAAATATTTTGCCCGAGGCTCCAATTGCAATTCGATCATGAGACGACTCATCCACAGAATGCGTTCCACGTTTCCTGGCTTTCTTTTTCGAATACTTCGTTTGTCCTCGAACATCGTTCAGAAAGTTTTTCGTGATTCGTGAGTGCTCGGCTCGATGTGAGCTTGGGTTTTGGTCGCATACCTGACTAGCATCGCGGCAAAATGGGATCTCAGCGTCAAAACAGAAACATGACGCTCGAGCCCATCAGGCCTTGACAAACCATATTCCTCAAATATTTGAAAATGTACATAATCAAAGACATGTTGAAACCAAATGCAACAGTGAGACTTCTAGATCTAGCTGCGTTCCTCCAACTCAAACGTTCCTGCGGAGTACGTGACACGAGTCGTCGAACGAGCCTTTGTAGCATCGCAGCGTTGGATCACATTGCTAGATGTAGAAGCAGTTCTCGTAGGGATTGTAAACCGTAGGCTGGGATTTGGTCGGACCGTGGATGGCGATGCTAGGCGACGGTGATGAAGAATGCGAAGACGCTCCGGAAGACGACAGCTCCACCGAAGAACGAGACGATCTCAGTCGATGAATGAAGACGTCTTGTGGCGTCAAAAGCGGCCCGTGGCGTCTGGGCTCGCTGAGCTGGTGCACTAGCGGATGATTGTGGCTATGGCTCGTAATTACAGGATTCGGTGCAGGACAACCATGGAACACTGACTGCATACTCGTTGCCGACTCCGATGAGAGAGTGCTGTGAACGAAATCGGTTTGAAGAGTCAGAAAACCAATTTCACCGAAGGCTACCAGCGATGAAAGTCCAGAAATGCTTTGAAGGTATTTTCAATCTTTTGTGTCCGAAATTGTGACGGCTCATCTCGACGAGTGTCTTACCTAGATGCAGATGAATTCGATCCGGTGGACCCCGTGCTCCAAGTTGATGGACAGGAAGGTGCGGGTTGTGCTTTGCGCAGATGAAACGCCAAGCGTTGTGATGACGGCCAGTCTTGTTGAAGCTTCAGAGGGATTTCTTGTGGGTACACCATACGTTCATCTGAAACAGAGCAATCGTTATTCTTCCGTAGATCTGAACTCGTCGAATGGAACGGCGATTTCAGAAATGGTAGAATTTACTTACAGCTGGACGTATGCGACACGAGATACAGAGCGTACTTCGAAGGTCTATCGGGAGCGTTGTAGCAGTGCAGTACCAACTGCACCACCTGTTCGGCGGTGGTCTTCTCTGAGACAAGCAAAGACTTGTACAGCGACTGAAACGGGAAATGTGTATTTAGAAACATTTACGAAGAACCCGATCGCGACGATGTCCATTGAAAGTTGTTGCCGAGTGCTCCCTGCGTAGGTGACTCGGAATAACACTAGACTTACCCCCGCCATCAAACAGCTATCGTAAACCTTGATGAGTCCGCCTCTGCGCATTTGCAACAAGAACTTAGATTCGCCTTTTGGGTGGCAAGCCTGAAGTTCCGCTGGTCGGGCTTCGTCGTCCAGGACCATTATGGTTCTGATCGGAATCCCTGTAATAGCAGAGGTTTCCTGTTATCCGAGCCGTTATTGATCCGAGACGGGTGATGTAAAAAGAAGTTCGTTCCGCCGAAGTTCCCATGGCAAGCAAGAAAACAAAGATGCATGCTGGCTAAACGAGAATCTCGTTGTGATGTATGATTTGTTGAATGTCCCTCTTACCGGTGCTCCGCATCCAGACCTCCATCGTGAGGTAGTACAGATTGGGGTCCCGATGCTTCATTTTGAACTTCTGCAACAGCATCATGATGACCTGCTGCGCTGACGTCGTTCCATCGATGCACAATGTTTTATACTCGATATCGGAGCAAAGCACTCGAGCGTACACTTTCACCATCACCTGGAAAGAAAGTCCACGTTCAATGTTTGTGACTGCGCATCAGAATCTTCGCGAAGAATTCGTTCTCCGCTGCGGTGACATCTTGAAGAATCATCTCCAGGTGGCTGAAATATTCAGCACTCATGGAACAACGGCAGGTGAGTAATTTTCTTCCAGCGTTCCAGCCACTACTCTCAGGTGCGGGTACGAGTCGGTGGGAGTCCACCTGGCCCGGACTTTCGCCCGCAACAGAGCCAGGTGCGCAACGGTCTCCTTCGTATCCTACTGGCGGATCGGGTATTTCGTCGTAGCGTCGCGTCGCGCCAACAGCAGCCACGTAGACGACTACCGAGCGGCTTCAGAGAGAATTTCTCGAAGGCTTTAGGCTTTTCCGCCGACGTTCGTTGTATCGGCTTCGGAAGGTTTTAGAGAAGATACCGAATGAAGATGTTTCTCGTGTCGCGATCCCGGTATTTTAAACATCATTACCGTTCTCGGCGCGGACAGAACGATAAGCTTATCAATGAAATAGCGTTAATTGGCTTCTACGCGCTACGATCCCCGTGGGAACCGTTGGAATTCGAGATGAAATTCTTGTGATTTCTAGATATTCACGTTCCACGCCTCGGAATTTCTGCATTTTGAGTAATAATAACGCTCGGCACGGAACTCACAGCCGAGTCTCGAAAAGCTCTCGAATCGACGGATTCGGCTCTGCGCGCAGAAAAACGGAAAGTACAAGGATCGCGGCAGCGAGCTGATGCAGCATGGATGGTGATATTTTTTTTTTCTATTTTGACAGAAAGGAACGTGAAAATCAAAATGGACATCTCAAGGACAGGCTTGAGGCAAAGTTCACTGTCGGCTGCGGACGGAACTTCGCCGCTGTTTCCTCGCCTACCGAATCGGATGCATGAATGCGGCCTCCTCACGGATCCGCCGCGGCTGTCGTTGTCGGCGGCGGCGGAGAGAGAAGCCATCGAGCCCTGCGAGCAGGACTACAAAATCGAATCGTAATGCTCGGAGCTATCACTCCTGCCAATCATCTGCTGTTCGCTACCAGATTCCTTCGCTCGTTTCTAGAAGTCTCTTGACCTCACACGGATCACAGGTGCCTGGGTCTGAGTGCGTTCGTCGGTGGCCGTTCGTCCGACGGACGGATTGACTGACTGACTGAGCGAGCGAGCGAGCGAGCGATGAGCCAAGCAGCAAACACTGGCTGAGTGACTGACATCGTGAAGATCACCACACCTAGAGTTCTGCCCAGAAATCACAGAAGTCTTCGTTCCGAGACAATGATGAAGCTTGTTAGGCGAACCATACCGTCCAGGTCTGAAACCCTGGCTTCGATCACGCAAGCCAGACATCTTCACTGTGATCGCGTCCATCACCTCAATGATTCCCTTCGGGTTCGTTCTCGTGATTTACTCGATCGGATGCACCGAGCGACAAACGAACGTTCCCTATGAGCAAACAATGTAACCGGTGTCGTTGACAAAAAGAACTTTTCCCGAGTCTTCTTGTTTTGGCCAAATCTCACAATTTACACGCGCTCTAAATGACTTCATTCTGTCCAGCGAAATCGGAAAGTACGGGGCCGACATCGGTAGGGAACGGTGCTTTCAAACATCATTGGATCTTTGACGGATCGGTTCACGACACGGTGATCTGTTCGAAAAGTCATCTTGCCGTCCAAAACGATCGCTTAAGAGATCGATCTCAATGAATTGATTGATGGCTGGATGAATGGGAGAACGAACGAACTTGCGAGATAACGGCGAAAGTTACAACAAGGGAAGGCAAAAACAGCCAACGACATCAACTAAGAAGAGAAATGTCTTCAGATATATAAATATCCCACGTCGATATGAGTTATCTCGAGAATGAGCCGGATGGTTCGCCATCCGATTGGTACCTGACTTTTTTTTTCGTTCGCCAAGGGGAAACCTGTTCACAGGGAACAATGCTTCATCCGCTGTCGTCCAACGTATGGACGCTCGCATGGTTTGTATGGGACACTCCCACGGTAGTAAGTGCCCCGAATTCTAGAACGGCCCCTCTCTGACCGTCCGCCGGAGCGGACGTGGCGTTGGAACTTCGGTCGTCGCTGCCTAGAACAAAGTCGATATCGATTCCACTTGAAATGCGCATTAATTTCACGTCTCGATCTGAATGCTCAACTTTTTCAGTTGATAGCAGTCAAAAGGTTCGCGATGCTTGCTCGGAAACTGGCTGTCCACTCGATAGTGAGAACGTTTTGTCATTCGTTTCCGGTCAGTTCGGCGCGACGAGATGAGATCTAACCGGTGCGCGATGAAAGCTCGTGAGGACGGTCTATTTCTGTGAGGGACTTTCCCATCGGCTGATCTCGCCACCGTTTATTTTGTCGGCGACGTCCACATCGGTACATTGAAGTAGCCGAGTCGAGCCACCTGAGGTCTAACGGACGACAAGGAGCCAGCGACGCGGAAACATTACGCGCGGCATTTTATGGCGTGCTCAAACAACACCAACAACCACCACCATCGCGACCAACATTTCGAAAAATAGAGAAAAAATTCTTTATCGTGTTTTCTTTGGCTACCGTTGTCCCGTCCGGCCTCCCAGGACCCGCACACAAGATTCACCCGCTAACCCAGCAACCACTTACTGACCGAGCAAGCGACGGCGGAGACAACACGAGCGTTTTTAATGTTGTCATTTTCAGGAAACGACCGACGTGAGGGGCTGCCAGGGGACACTTGAGGCAAGCCGAGCATTCAAATTTGTCACATTTTGAATTTCACTCGGAGTGTTTATCCTTCTCGTGGCCCTTCTCCATCACCATTTTGAAGGAACGACGTCAAAACTCACATTCCACTGTCAACCAGTGAAGTAACAGCCTCTCAGCTTGTTAATTGCTTTGCTCAACGCTACCGCTAACATTTCAAAATGCCCGTCACTTGCTCCCCTTGACTTGTTGTAGATTACCTGAGCTTTTTGCTCGGTCGGCTCAGAAATCGCTCATGAAAAAGATTCACAATCAGTCGGACGATCGGTTCGGAACACCATCATAACCCCCATCAGGGACTGCATAACGTTCAGAACTCGGCGGTTCGGACTTCATCTCGCGAGCTACCCCAAGATGAACGTTTTTCTCTCGCCACAAATGCGAACAGACCGCTGGATATTCTGTGAATGGAAGTCCATAACTTTTCAGTTGATTTTATGGCTACTCAGAAGTCGAACAACGTAACTCCCGTCACAATAAACAGGATCGAATCCGCAAGAAGTGAGGTGTGTCAAACGGAAGCCGAACACGGGGAAGTCTCAAATTCTGGAGGAGACGGTGGAGGTTACGACGCCGATCCCAGTGATAAATACAGACGACAAGTAAATAAAAAGCCAGAACTTTAGTTGAGCTTGGGAGCGAATTCTGACTGTCTCGAAAGAGCTCATGACGAGAAGGAATGTAACCAATAGCAACTAAGCGTAGATACAGAGAAAGCAAAGATAGAAAGAAGAAAAAAAGTTCTCAGGTCGTTCGGTGTAGTTGTCGACGACGCGTCGTCGACCAAAAGGTGCTGATGAAGTCGAGCCACAAACCCGTCAAGCAAGCCACACTTAACCGCGGCCTCCGAAAGGGGAGAGGCCCCCATCGGTTTTATTCCGTAGCAAGGTTTTATTAAAATTTATTCACTTGAATCTTCCGATGCCTGAGCCGATCGTCGTTCCTCCGAGCGCCATTACCACATCTTGAGGAATCGCCGCCGACGAAAAACCCGTGAGCCAAGTCAACAGGGGCTTCTTCGATGAACTCCGGTCATTAGTTCTCTCAAACTCATTGTTTCCTTGCTTTTTGTTTCTCCTCTTTCCCGTTTTCCTTTCACTGCTTCCATCAATACTGTCTCTCAGTCTTGTTGTGAATCGATGTAGTTTCACAACAAACGGGAAGGTATCCATCGAGGAGCTTTCGTTTCATTCTCTTCATCTCTTTCTGGACTCATTGAAAATGCGCAGGTCGACGATCGCCGCACCTAGTCTCCCGTTCGATTCTAGCGGAGCTTCGCATAGGAGCCGTGAAGTTTTCAATTGAGAGGCATGCCTCGGTCTCGACTTCTTGCCTTACCACTCTTCTGACAGGAGGTTTGTTAACTCCAGGTTCTGACGAAATTCCTCGCAACGAGCGCCAGCTTTCAAATTATCGTTTTGGTGGCGAGTGAGTGATGCAACGTCTTTCTGTGACGTAAATGGAATCATCAGACAGCGTTCCGAAGAAGACGCGCATCTCAAAGTTGAGCGCAACAAACTTGAATCGAACTCCGAGACCCGCGAACAGAAGACCAGTCAGCTCTCTGTTCGGGAAGAATCGAATCATTGGTCTCGTGATGTGAGTTCCGAACGATAATGGGAAATTTCGGAAGGTTTTCCAGTCGTCCATTCAATCCGATTCTGTCCGAAATTATCTTGCTACTTTTTCACGGGTAATTTGGAAAGTCCGAAATTTAGTTGTCATTCGGACGGCTTCATTTTCTCGTCGGAGGGAAACATTTCTGTTGACGCTCGCTTAGAAACGTAGTATTACGAGAGGATAAAAAGAACGGCGGCGACGTCAATGAAATTCGTAATGAACGAGTTTGACCTTGGCCACATGGACAAGCAACGATCAAAAAGGCTCAATAACTTTCTGTGGAATCCGATTGTCATTTTCGAATTGACTTCATTGGGCATCGATTCGCTCAAAGCGGAAATTCATGGAAAGTTGCTGGGAGACACCTTGCCCTTCCGAACGGAGAAGCTGCAAAGCGATCGTTTCGGAATCGCTCCATCAATATCGACTGGAGTCGGGTCATCAGCGAGTGAAAATGGAGACTTTATCTTGAAGAAGACCTGCTGGTCCATTTCCGAAGCAACGTTATCTCCGCGCGATGAAAATTACGATTTCTGCGGCCATCGCTCATCTCGATATAACCGCTATCCGATTCGGAAAACAATTCCGATCGAGTTCAAACAAACGGGAGCGCAAGAAGCCGAAAGACGAAACTGATGGATTGATCGGAGGGGACCGGAGATAAACATTTGACCGAGGGACGAAAAACGAAAATCCATAGCGGTATCTCAGTAGAGTCGAACGCTTTCGTGCTACTGGTGTTGTCATCCAATCTTTGCGTTTCGGCCGCATATCTCGCCATTACGAGAACAATTACGCGATCGGGCAACGGTCGCATTTACCGCACTTGCTTCTCTCTTTCGGCCGAATCGAATGCGGGTTTTTCACGATTGAGACACACAAATAGAAGATGATCGACGAGCTGCCGTGAACTTATCCGAATGTAAACTCGAGTATTGAACTTCGAGAAAGCTAGATACCATCAAGCTTCGGCTTCGATGAAAATATGTTACCGAGAGGACAGAAGGCTCGCCTGACGACGAAAAAGCAAAGGACAACCTGAAGCAAGTGCGTTTTTGCATACGGCGGAATGAGAAAAAAACTTTCCGATCCAATTTTTTTTTCTGTTCTCGAGACGCGCCATGGTCGGAGCGAAACGCATGCCATGGAACGAACAAGACACAGCATTTGTAAAAGCAACTGTTTATCAATTTCCATATGCTGACACGGTTTGTTCAACCTTGCTCATTTCTCTTACGCGAAGCAGCCAAAGAATGAAGCGATCCGAAGTCGGACTGGACGTTCGAGGTGACGAAATCCTTTCTATCCGGAACGTTCTCGTCAACTGTGACCATGAGCTGCTCTGTGACATCACCTCATGCACTCCTTGTTTGGCGACCACTGTCGGGAGGAATAGCCGGAAATCGAAATTCATGGTATTTTCAGAACCCTCGACGGAGAAACTAAGGCTTCAAGTGCATCTCAGCATCGTCTCACCAAAGACTATGCCTTGATTTCACGGAGGCTCAAGACGGGATGGGCGCGTTGTTTTGGGTCAATGTTTCTGGATAGATGTGTTCCAAGACTGGGCTTGAACATCCGGAGAGAAACTCATTCAAAAATCGCTGATGGTATCGTGAATCGTTCGGAGTTCATCGCTAATAGGATGCGGCTCCAAACAGCATTTAGTGAGTCGTCGACGCAAGAGAAAGCAGGCGCCGGTGCTCATCTGTGCGCGACTTCTCTTTCTGTTTTGACCAACGGAGAGTCAAAGGTTGTGGTTCTGATTTATGACACGCCAACTGTATTCAATCGATCAACGGAATGACCTCGCAGTGCAGAACCGACGAAAACTCGAAATGAGTGGAGTCAGCCCGTTGGGTTCTTGTTGCATGAGGCGCCGCATGTAGCCACTTAGAAAGACATCTTCGTCGTGAAATTGTCTTCGATCGTTCAAAAGACCCTAGGAATCGACGGATGGATGCATTTCCCAAACAAATGAATGAACGGAGGCGACGCATGGACGAACTGATGGAGTTTTGCAGAGACGCGAAAGAAGGAGAACGAACGAAAACCGACTTCTGTCCTGGGACGCCAAACACTGCGGAGTGGAGAATAATATGTATCGAAAGAGCAGTGCCACAGCACAATCCGAGGAGCAACGGTAACACAGAAACGGGAAAGCCGTTAGAGCAAATTGAAAGTTGAAAATATAATAATAATCTGAAACGACATGGCAACGAGGGGAAAATGGGATTTCGGAGAGATGCAAGATCTCGTCGTCGTCGTCGTGCCTCCGGCGTCTCTCTTCAAGATTTATTATTTTCTCGATCGACAAAGGAAACAGCCACTTGGATGTTTTCATTCACCCACAGATGATCGCGAACGTTTGTTGTCATGATCGGAAACTTTTCCCTGTGACGCTAGTCCTGAGATTTTTCGTGCGTTCGGTGAGAGTTTTTTCTTTCTTTCGCTTTATATTTGTTGCTAGTTCGTCGAGGAATGTTTTTGTATTCTTCGTTCACCGAAATCTTCCGCGCGAAAGCTCAACGCGCTGGTGACGGTTGCAGCCGACAGGCCGGGCATCCGTTGGAGCATTTGCACCTTCTCAGTTTACGGAAGGTGCCCCACTGGAAAGTAGGCGATCACAGCTAGTCTTCCGGGCAGAAGCAAATTCATGGTTGTTAGGCCCCTGTCGTGTCCGATCGAAACAGCTGTCTCCCGCTCACTGACTACTGCCACAACCGTCGTCGGTCGTCGTCGCGTCGATGGTGGAGCTGCTGCTACTCATTCGTAGCAGGACCCGCGCTCGATAGGGTGTCGGGGGGATCATGGCTGTGGGAGCTAGCTCTATGTTTACAACCGAACGAGAAACTCGCCAGCCAGCAGGTGCCGGACGCGGATCATTGATGAATGGGTCGAGATTCAACTTTCTCAATGGAAATCGCGACTTGGGAGAAGCTGCTAGACAGCCAGTTAGGTGGGAAGCTCAGTGGATGGCGAGGTGATGACGGCTATGATCCGTTGTATCGAAAAGAAGAAGCGTAACAGACCACGTACTGTGAGCCGATGTCGTTTCGAGGCGAGGCCCGATTGGTTTGTTTACAAGAGGAGAAGTAAACTGTCTTACAAAATGTATCGGGAAGAGAAACAACTCGAAATTTGTGTGGCATTCAATTTCCTGAGAGCTTGTTTTTGATGGGGCACCAGATACATTCTCGAAGCGAGCCGACCGACTCGGCCGTGCAAAGAGCCACGCCGGTGCTCGGCTCGTAGGCAAGCAACGTTACGCAGACGATGTCGTCATCCCCTTCTCCTTCGCAGACTCCGGCATGAATCAGGTGCTGGGCCATCTGTTGTGTCGGGCTTCGTAGTCTGCAAATCCACCCGCAGTATCGACAATTACGAAGTTTGTCCCAGGCCGACGAATCCAGGCCTCTGGGTTCCTTGCCTGTCCGTCTGCTGCAGTGCCCCTTGATCCAAAACACTCGTTGGCTACCGTGGGGCGCCCATCTTACCATGCGCGTTAAAGGGAACCATCTCGATGGACAGCAGACGGACGAACCAACAGACAGAGCTGTTGCCGAGCACAGATGTGTTTGAGATATGTGCCGCCAACATAATCACGATCTTCGGCCGTGCTGCACGGCGTGCCATGATTTTTCTTTTTCCTAAGAATGTGAGTCTGCCCCGTACTTCTCATCAGCCTCAGATGCCTTCGAGAAGGTGTTACTTCCCTTCAGACCTGATTTGTGAAATCGTACCCGGCTTCCTCTGTTGGATTTCAACAAACTCGAAGTCCGACCGGCGGGAAAGTCTTCAACGCGCTCAGATTAACGCGCGATCCGGCTGGCTGGATGCGTTGCTGCTCGTTGGGTTTGTTGCTCGAGCAACTTCTATAGATGGCCAGCAACCAACGCGCAGGTGACGACGTTATCCGGCCGGTCTTCAGGTTCGTCTTCAAGCCGAACGTGAAGATAACATTCTGAAGCTTGGCAGAAGCAACCCGTGATACGGCGCATCGCAGTGTTTGTCCAGAGCTCAGCACTTGACGCGATCTAGGCTGACCCCTAAACTTGGATTTGATCCGCGAACTTCTGAATTTCGGAGATGCGACTGTCTCGCTCTAGCAATCGCTTCGATGCACGGTTACTGTCGTTTTACATCCGAATTACTGTTTTCCACCTTTTCGCAATTCGCATCCCGCGCGTGAGGATGCGGGACAATACCCCAGGCGACGACGGCATCTGTTGCCGCTTTGTTGGCTCGGGTCACGCGAAACTGTTTCGCATGAAGTCAGTCTAATGTTAAAATTCAGAATGTGTCGAAAACTACCTTGAAACATCTCGGACTCCTGATCGCCTCGATTGGCAGGAGAACCTTCTTGGGTCCGTTCATGTTGTTCACCAGAAAAGTGAGCTCGCCGTCGTGCTCGAGCACAGTACACAGAAACGTATCCAGTTTGAGTGTGAACGACTTGTCACCAATGTCACCGCTGCTTGAAAAGTTCGAACGTCAGATGAACATAATCACAACAGAGATTCTCCGATCGCACGTCGGAGAACTTCGCGCCGTCCGTGACGTAGAACGACTAAAGCACTTCTGAAACAAACCGGTGGAACCCCTCCTAGCGCTGCTCGCTCTATGAACAAGGCTCCCTCTCCACTACGGAGACCCCAGCGTCGGCGGCGGCGGCCGCACAACCTACGGCAGGATCAGCTCCAACAGAGAGAGAAAACGCGAACCTCGACGTCCGTCGCTGACCCAGCACTTGGTAGAAATTTGGCCAAAATTCACCGTCGGCTTTCGGATTTGCGGACACACCACGTCAATTGAGGCAAAACACCACCATTTGCAGTTGGGTGCCAGCCTCGCGCTCACATTTACATATTCCGTGGATATTTTTTTTTTGTGTTCAATTCTCTCCCATGATTCTCTGCATCATTACCAGTCATGGATTCCGTGGCACTTCTCCCGCGCACGATTTGCTGCTTCTCCGGTTTTCGATTGCCGTGTAAACTGATTTCATTGAACACGAGAATTCTTCAATTTCTTTTTCCAAAACAATCCGGGATTTCTGCGATGATTTATTTACTTCAAAAGTAAATCTCGCCGTGCATCGAAACTCTCTGCTCAAAGTGTCGTCCGTTCCGCTGGTCCTCCGAGCGCCAATAAGTAGGTGGACAGCACCGTTGAAGAAAGCCGGCGATCCGCGCACGCAACTCGTAGCCGGCCAAGTCCTCATGAAACTTTGTCCAGAGATCAATCTTTCGCTTTCTAGCGATTCCTCATGTCGTGATGCCGAGGATGAAAGAGAGAAGTCTTTCAGGGATAGTTTTCGAAGATGGAATTCACGCGTGATTATGCGAAGTGAGTGAGAGACAGACAGACAGACAGAGAGAGAGTTGGTGAATGATCCGACGAGGGGCCAAATAATCTTCTCGGAGACTTCGACGTTGTTGATGTTGCCGTATGGGGCATCGTCACCCAACGTAAAAACGTGGTCACACCCTGTGCACCCATCATTGAGTTGGGGGCTCAGTGCATTAGCGGCATCTACGTCAACGCGACAACACTACAATTTTCTGCAGGACAGAAAGGAGCAGCATCTGCTGTTCGATGCGACCGCCGAAGGAATGTGTTTGCCGTGGGAACAGGAATCTATCGCGCGGTCTTTCTTGAGTGGTCAGTGCGAATTGTAGCTCGCGTGCATTCTTGCATTGACGTCTACTTGTCGCCGGCGACTCGGAGAAAGGTGTCCGTGGTTCCCATTCTTTTCGGGCTTACGCCGGAGTACGTCTGCCAGGCTGGCGGATCCGGAAGCCGCCCAGGGAAGTTTCTTAAGCGAAATCTCGAGACAGATCGGAATGCAAAACCGGATTCAGAAAGGATCTCTTGAAATCAGTTGCTCCTCTAGGACGGACGCAGTCTCGCTTTCTCGATCCTCGTTTGATTGAACACTTTCTTCTGTTTTTTTTTCGGCGGGAAAAGAAGGAATCGCGATGTTCAGCCACACGACTACGTAGGGCGTTGTGTTTTCGAGGCGTTGCGTTAATCAGCTGCGTTGGGTGGCGACTTTAACCGCGCTGTACGGACGCCCATTCTCGTCGCTGTCCGACCAAATTTTAATTCATTCCAATCTCGAAGCCAGCTAGATGGATTCGTTGATTATTTCACTTGTGTGTGTGTAACCAACAAGTTTCTGGTGCGGCGAAACAATCCAACGCCCAATATCGGAGATTCTGAAGAGAAATCCGGGGATTTATGATCTAACTAAGCCCCGCCAATCCAAACAAGTCAGAATCGATGAAACTCAATGCCCTGAAGTACTTCTCGACCGAAAAGACGACTGAGTGGTCAGCGCAGGCACCGGCGGACTCAGAATTCGAATGATGATCAAACATTCGGAACCCAAACTCCGCTCCTCACATTTGAAAACGTACATTTCAGTTTCAGTAAAAAAATGGCGATGAGAAATATTCGAAACGCGTTATTGATATTCTCTCACGCTTTGAGGCGTTCCTACGGTTTCTGGAGTTTTTACAGCGGAAAATTCGGTAATTCGGGCGGGCGGGCGACTAAGTGAAGATGACGAACTAGGAAACCCTTGGAATCCATAGTTATTCCAGTCCGGATCCGCGAAAAAATTTCCCGCGATCCGTCCATCAATCCGTCGCGAGGAAATCGTTCGGAGTATTCTCATCGTTCAGGATTCCGAAAATAGCTCCGGATTCTGGAGCTATCGGCAGACCCGAATCGCGGACGCATCTTTATTATCCACATACAAATCAAGACAGTCGCGTTCTTCAAACCTCCGCCGGGCCGGAAAAACGTGCGCGAACAAAAAAACAAAACAATGTCAATACCGCGTTACGGTTTCTGTGTCGATCATAGCATCGGTACGACCGCGGACGGGCGGGCGGGCGCCGCGGCGCCAAGTTCACTGCGTTCATCAGCACGTTCAAGTTCACGGTGGGCATTTATATTTTGCTTCTCGTCTCGCCTGAAACAATACGCGCGCGATCCAAAACGGGGTCCACCTCCGGTGCGGTGATATCAAGGCGAAAGCGGTTTGTCTTTGTCCCCGATTCCAAAGGCGACTCTTGATTTTTGCCACCACAATCGACGACCGCCAGATCTATTGCGTCCGGCCGACCGACCGAGGGTCGAAGTCGACAGTAGCCGCGTCTCCGGATTGCCTCAGTACTCATTTCGATTGCTCACACAACGTGCGAATGCCCTGATCCGAGGCAAGAGGTGTTGTGGCACCTCCGGCTACAGTGAATCTCGCTTTGAAGTAAAACGACCAAACCGTCACCAGAACTTGGCAGAAATAGATTGCGAGAACAGGAGAAGCTTGGACCGAAGAAGAAAAAAAAGAAAGAATGGCGAATTAGGGGCCATGCTGACTCAGGGAAGGGTAGAAGACTGGCGGTGTTCAGCCATGCGTTCGAGCCAGAAGGAAAAACCTAAAAACAGGAAACCAGGACAGAGCACACGTGCATCCACTTCAGTCCGCTGATGAGCGAGCGATACGACTCGCGTCATGTTCTTCGTGGATCATCCAATCTATGTCTGTATGTGTGTGGAACGAACGTCCTCTTCGCTTCCTCGGTCTTGTGCTTCTGCTGCATCGTGTGCCGCTCGACTTCCTGGCATTCAACGAAAGGAACGACACAAGTCTCAGAATGCAGAAGTTGACCACTCAGAAATGAGCCACACTAAACGTGCCTCGTATCGTGCGAGGTCTCATCGTGCAGGATTTTGAACACCCAACACGGTTCGTTGTTCTGTCGAACTTTTCTCCAGAAGCGATTCCGGAGGAAAGCGAGTGGACGATCTGAAAACAATGAAATCGAAACGGCCTGTGATAGCTTCGATGACGAGGCACATATCGATCATCACTCACCGGAGATCGCGATCGGAAAAGTTCTGACACGAGTTTAGATTTTGTGGTTCTTCTGCTTTGCCTCAACCCGCTTCCGGCGGAAGTTCGAAGAGGGAGGATACAATGATGAGCTGGTCGAATGGCGTTGTTGTGCTTCAATGAGCGAAGATCCTGGTGATGTTCGCCGTACCGGGTGCTGAGTGTCACCCGACGAAAACCGCCAATTCCAATAAAACAACAATACAAACAACGTGCGCCACCATCGACGCAACCAAACGAAACGCAACCACGAATTTTGTTAGCGACGACGCCATCAAGGAACCGATCACTACAACGCACGCCGACTTCTCCCATAGATTGCTTCTCATTTGCATTTGTTGTCGCCGTCGATTGCTGACTTCGTGAACGCCGCGCCGGCCGCCGATTCTGTGAGTAACGGATTAATCATGTCACATCGGACCTTCCGAGACCTTCTATTGTGAAATGGAACATAATCAACACTCCTGATTATTATCTTTCAAGAACCGAACCTCATTGAGGATCGGTGACGCCGCCGCAACGTAGAGGAATTCTCTTATCGTATCAAACGGTGGTCGTCGTTGTCGCGACAAATTTGAGCGGGAACTCTTTTCGTTCGAGAGAAGATCTTATCGGGAGGCTGCAAATTTGCAAATTGAGTCAGCTGCATCGCTAAAACAGCGAATTTGACGCGGTCAACAGCAACTTTGCCAGAGCAGATAACTCCGTATCGGTGGAACGAATCTTTCGCTCCAAATCGTTGAGGTATGGCGACTCTTGAAACTAGAATTCCCGAGCGAGTGAGTATCGCATCGTCAACCGATCGCAGAACGCCTTCGGCCGCGGGCTCATTTGGAATCGAAATTGTATGTCATGTTTTGAGAGTTGCAAATCATGCCTTGAAAGCTCGCGAGACCAGAAACGGATATTTTCGATTCGGGATAATTCGAACAGCGTCACTCCTTCAAAACTCCTGCTTTGCCTCGCCAACAGATCACAGGCAAGCGAGCCTGCGATGCATCATCAACAGCGACCTGTTTTGTTCTCGATAGAAGTCCTATTGCCGGGCCTTATTGATCGACGATTGCACAACGCGAGGGAGTGAGTCGCTAAGAGAAATCGTTTAGGAGCGTCCGAAGATCGTTTCCATGTCGGATCATACTTGAGATCAGTTTCTGAAATGCGTTGCCCGAGGCATTCTGAGGGAGTGATGAACTTCCAGAGCGTGGAAATCGTTGGAGCAGAAGAAAATTTGAACTTCGAAGTTCAAAGGAAGATGACGTAACTCTTGAAGACCGGTGCTTTGAGGTGGCGGGGAGTTTCCAGTTCGTTTCGGAAATACGAATCGACCGGATCATTGGATGACTGAGTTGGAAAATTGTTTGGGTGGCTTCGAAACTGCGTTGTCGGTGACAAAAAACGTCGTTGCGCCCAGCGCTTGCTGGTACCTCCGTTTTTAAGCTCCGAAAATCAACCTCACCGTAGCTGTCTCAGCCAGGAAACTCCGAATTGACGGAAGAGAAGTTCTTCTTCCGCCCCGCAGTACTTTGGTTATCGCCACTACGAGGAATGGGGAAAAAAAACGAAAAACCGTTTTGTTCTCTCCTGGATATCGATGTGCCACTTCCCAGACATCGGTTCGTTCTAGAGAACCGTTGCAAAGTTCAACTCCGATGCACTGATAAGTAGAGCTTGGAAGTTCAGGCTTTAATCATTTTTGAACCTCCATCAATCAATATGAATTGATGGATATTTAGTGAAATAGTGTCTGATTGTTCCAGCCCAGAACTTTGTTGGGCGAATATCATCGAAGTAATCGACCTCCGAGCAATTTATTCATGGATTGATGGAGGTTGATTAATGAATAACGTTTGAACTTCGAAGCTCTACTGATAACGAACCCCCGAGAGCGCAACGAGGAGGGTTCGGACCCTGTGCCGGTCCCACTTTCTTAACTCGATCGTCTACGTCGTAGACTCTACGACCTTAAGGTTGGTTTCGTAGGAGGAAATCCGAACGGTGAAAACAAAGCGATTCTGTTGCTGTGGACAGAAGGGAAACGACGAAGATGATTTCGTCCCCTTCTGTCAAATGATGAACAAACAGAACGGTAGAGTTCCCCGTTGAATAATGTTTTGTTGCGTGTGTGTCCCATCCGTTCGCTTACCTGAAAACAAAAAATAGAGAAATTTAGAGACGGAGCGCCCGATGAGCTCGTAATTTTTCAAGTGACTTCGACTTCACTCGAAGACCTGAGACAAGAGAACAGCCGCTCAGAGATCGCAATCGCTCGATAAACGATTGTCCGTTGAGCTTCCCGGGGTTTTCAAGACGATACCCTCTGGCACCACGGAACAACAACGGTCGCGCACGTCTCAATGACTGTACTTATTTATATACACACACAGGGTAATAACAATAATGGAGGCAGCGAAGAAAATTGAAGAGGAAGAAGCGAAATAAATCAGCAGAGAATAAAGGGATTCTATATTTAATTACTCGGCCGTCGTCAACGTATATCGCGAGGATCTCCACCCGTCTCGGGTGTTTCTTTTCGAAAGTTTAACGACCCCTCAATTCTTTGTGTGAATTGCGATTCGAATCAGCTGAGGATATCAATGCTTCGTTCGTCTTTCGATTTCTATTCTCGCCGGGTTTCCTTCTTCGCGATAAATCGTTTTCGAATGCCTCCCGTGAAACTTGAGGAACACGATGAAAGAAAAAAAAAGAGGAGACTCTTCTCTGGACCGTGAGACCTCATCGGCCTTGGAAACATCTCAGGTCCACGATGATCCCTTTGATAAATCACTTCGAACACGGAATCGAGCGGACACCACTGAAGACGACGACGACGACAACAACAACGTTGCGCCGAAGTTGACCCATTCCAGAACTTTTCCGAATCAAACTCGACACTACCGCCGCGGCACATCCGGCTCCTCCACTTCCCATTTTGTTTCGGTTCCCGGCGTCGATTGGGAGTAGTTTCCTCTTGACAGTCCCGAGCTGCCGAAGAGCCCGTGTTTTCCATGTGTGAATCTTATCAAGCCGCGGTCAGCACCGGGGCGCCCCGCTCGAAGCTGTTACAGAACAAACGAGATGGTCTGTGCGGCTCGTAAAACAAAAGACAACAACGGCTTGGAGCGGCTGTCTGGTTACGACACATGCACAATGCAGATGGAAGTTAGTGGTGAAGCCAGTTGAAAGATCGTCGTCTTTCATATTCGTCAGAGACAAGCGACTAAAGCTCCGAGCGCTCACTCACTCACTGTTTATATTTTACCATGGGTTCCGCCGATTTCTCGTTCGAGAGAACTGTGAAAGCTCCTCTCCAGGCTCGACGGCGGCGTGAACACGAGTAACGATGAAATATCAGCGGAATTCTCCGCTGGAAGTTCGTCCGGAATCCGTCCAGGTCGCTTCTCGCGCGTCGTTTTCTGTCTTGAGTCTCATCAGACGCGCCTTCGAGCTCCTAGAGCGCTTTGATTCAAAACAGATTATGGACTTTGCTTGGCAGAAGATCGCTTGCCGTGGGAGGCGATTTCTCAAAACCGAAAGAGCAGACGCTCCGAATTAGGGCGTTATGGCGAACTTGATTGTCGCCTGGAGCAAACGATTTTGATTGATTCGGATCTGGTGGCGGTAGAAGAATGGTGGAAAAACGCCAACACACCGCATCTCCGACGCACGGACAGGCAAGCGAGCGCTCGGAAAAACAGACAAGCGTGTTCGCTGATCGAGTAAAGTAAGAATGGAGAAAAATGTTCGGACGCGGCCCTTGAGAATCTTTCGGAGCAAACTATGATTATCTGTCAATTGAATTTCTTGAACAAAAAAAAAGAACCAGCCAAGAAAATAAAATCGATTCGCCCAGTGATCCATTGGCCGATTCGGACTTTTTTTGGGTTGTGTTCGGTCCATTCTGTCGCGGCGACGAACAAATCGCGCGTCTCCAAACGAGTGAGTGAGACAGAGCTGCGGAATCGCATTCGCACGACAGCCGGGAGGTGCTTTCTCGAGTCAATTGTTTCTTTTTTCTGACATCGCTTCCTTCGACGGAGGACGATTTCAATTAAGGCTGAGCCACAGTGCGGGGCTCATATCGATTCGGAAGATGAAGATGGAAGACGATCACCCTTGCCGTGAACTTCATTCCAGAAGAGAAACCCTTACTCCACCCCAGATCGTGGCTCATGGATTCCACGGGACAGCGACTCCCCTGCACGGTGAAATATCCAGTAAAGCCACAGAACTGAAAAATCCGAAGCTTCTCCGACCGAATCGACGCTTTTGTAAAGGGTGTGTGCGTGCATGTGGAAGAAAAATTGATTTTTTAAACGTTTCACGCAGCTCGCACCGTATCTGAGTGTTTCGGTGGTATGTATTGATTGAAATCAGAAAAGGGAAATGAAAGAAAAACAGTTGAACACTCCGGGCGAGCCAATGATAGACGAAGGTTTCTGTGAATACTCTTTCCGAGCCGTCATTCGGCGCTGTGTCACCTTGTTACATCGATTCGGGCTCCGCGTTTTCTGTTTTGGCGCAAAGCGAATTCTTCATTTTGAAACTATTACTCCGAAATACATCATGGCGATGCCCAGCTCGTTCATTGGAAAACCCGAAGCCGTTCTTCTCGTTCAATTAACCACAGCATCTGGTTGAAACAGAAAACCTCGGACCGCCGGCCGGTAACCGCTTTAATATCTTGGCTGCTTGTTGTTAATGCTTTGGCAATTTTTCTCTCAGAACGAGCGGCCTCAGGAGGATTACGATCATCGAGCCTTATTCGGTGTGTTTCGCTGTTTTCGACACTCGGCTCGGGATTCCAGGATTTTTTTATCTTCTCTGCGGAACTTTACTCGAAGTTCTTGGAAGTTTCGACAACTCGAGTACAGGTTCTCAAAAGCGTTAACGTCTGATGAAATTAAGAGTGGGGCTCATCGCCTGGCCTAAATAGAGAAATCGGTTTGCTTAGCTTTTGTATTGAAGCACCCAAGCGATGCTCTTTTGTCACTCTGAACACTTGACGATGAACAGAGCCACTTAAGCCGCCGGTAGAAGCTTTTCTAGAGCTTTAGAATGTCGCAACGATCACTGACATGAAGCTAATCAACAACCTCCGTTGTTCAAACGTTTGCCCACTTCCAACTCCCCCGAGTCAACTGCTACGGAGATTTCAAAGACATTCGTCGATCTGATACATCCGTCGTACGATACTTTGTGAGACAGAAGAACAGTACAATCTGCATTTGAATTCGAGTTCCGCAGTACATTCCCCTTGAACATCCGTTTTTGCCGACATTAATATAACTATCACCGAACACTTTCATTTCCTTCTACGCCATGTTGGAAAGCGCAGTGGGTTCGGTGGGCTTTTGAAGCTTACTATGCATGAACTAGAACTTACGCAACTCGATCCGACGCTACAGCAATAGTACGATGAGCAGCAGAAGTGGGATCAGCGATCCTATCCGAAGGTGTCGTAAGATAGACGGGCAAAGAAAGAATAATGGAGGAGGAAATGTGAAAAATCGAAGACGCCCACGGTGGTCGAAGCGCGTACAGCCTCAACCAAAGTCCCCGTTCCTCCTCTTTCTATTCCCGGTCGTAAAGCGGAGTTTTGTTAGGTTTCCCGCGAAAGTCGTTGCACTTTTCAAAACGGAAACTCGAACGAGTCGGGAACTCGTGATTAGCGAGCAGCACAGTTAAACTTGGTCTCGTTGCTGGCGGCACTGTTCTCTGTTTGAAAACAGGGCCCATGAATGGGTGGAGGGATGAATAGAGTCTATTTGCGGCATTTTTCTCTCTTCTCCGCTGAAGGTGCGAAGGGTGGAATTGATGGGGACGTTGACCAGAAAACTCCTCTTGTTCCTCTTCCATGCTGCGTATTTCTCACTTTACGTTGTCTACGCTGCCGTTCGTCCGACAGACGGACTTATGTGGGATTTAAGTTCACGCAAGCGAGCGCTTCTCGAACATCAGCAATCAATTCCTGAGCGAAGGGACAGATTCTGAATGGCTAACGATGTTTTCAAGACACATCGCAAGAGGTTACGTTCGGTGTTGCGGTTGTCGAGTCTTCCTTTATCCATTTATTCATTCTTGTTATGCAACGTTTCTAAACTCGATGCTGTACACTTAAAGTTGTTCGCTCGCTCGCTCGGGCGGTCAGCCAACGAACCGACAATCACAAAAACCGATTCTACGATGGAAATAGCGCTCGAACCGTGATGAACGGCTTGCCATCGGATGTAGAATGAATTACTAATCCGTTCGACGTTGTTTGACTTTCAGAGGGGTCATCCGAAAGAGGCTCAGTCAGTCAACTATCCGGCCATCGGCTCTTTTATTTGGGCTTCTTTTCTCTTTGAAGATGACCAGCGTGCTTGTAGTCGCTGCCGCCGCCGTCGTGATGCTCCCCGTTCTAATTCAGCGATGTCGGTTGAGCGTCAAAATTAATAAAAATAAAACAATACCCGGCGGATGTCGGAGAGGCCATCGGACAATCACTCTGTTCGATGGACTTTGAGAGCGAGCGGAAACCCGGGAGCTGAGAATAATGACGATTAATAGCTCACTTCTCATAATAGACTCATCTGTCCGCAATTCTCTTCTCTCGTTTTCCGTTTGGTTTTCTTTTTTTCTCTCATTTTGGTTTCATTGAGGGGAGGGACGCACGATTGCCGATGCTTTCGGTGACATTTGGCCTCATGGAAATTATAGTTTTCACGCAGGCCTACCTCTTCGCTTGTCAGTCAAGGCGGGGAAAAGAAAAATGAGAATTTATGCAAATGTTCTCGTGACCGTTGGTCGCTCCAAGGAATCTCGAGAACAGCGAAGGGAGACGCCATCGAACAATGTAGTCAGAAGCTGTCGAAGAATATGAACGTTTTTAACGCCGCCGCCGCCGGTTCAACGCAATACGTTTCGGTGAACGAGGAGCCGTGGCAGCCCGCATCAATACTCCTTCGAGGTGAATACGAATTCTCCATAGAGGCACAACAACAGACCCCAAGTAAGAAATCCGGAACGCGCCAGAATTCGGATCGGGACAACGAAGCCGTTCAGCTACAGATATTTTCAAAAGCACGAACATGATTTGTGGAGCGCGAAAATTCGTTTAGCGGCTC
Organism: Neoseiulus cucumeris; assembly: GCA_021527715.1. Classification (NCBI taxonomy): domain Eukaryota; kingdom Metazoa; phylum Arthropoda; class Arachnida; order Mesostigmata; family Phytoseiidae; genus Neoseiulus; species Neoseiulus cucumeris. Next base: position 4,818 of record JAJSRV010000033.1, on the reverse strand, counting down.
TAATGTATCGAACGACAGATTATCCTGGAGGGCTTCGAACAGAAGGAACAAAATGAGAATATCGTTGTAGACCAAGGTCCCGGAGCCAAACGCCGCACATTCGTCTTCGAAATCAGAGCTCGGGGCAAGGCCGGTCGAATCGCACTCCAGGGTTTTAAATATTCATTAGAAATTCTCTGGCATGGACATTGTACCGACAAAGATCGATCGCGAGGCATTTCACAAAAATCAGGCAACAACTACGAACTCTAGATCGCGAGGCTGGAGTTCTTCAGGGTGCCATTCTGGGCCTCATTATTCGAGATTGTGACATGAGCACGGCTGAATCTCGAGATCGTTGCGGCATCCCGAAACCTCGAGCATTCCTGGTAGCTTGGATCGCGGTCGTCCTCTGGTTAAGCAAAAACGCCCCCGCAGCTCTCGCCTCTATCCCCTCGAGAATCCAACGAAGATGAACTCAACGCTCAACGTCCAGGGTTTTCGGTGTTCGGAGAAACCCGAAACCCCCTCTTGGCGACACCCTGTCCTGGAGATTCTCTCGAATGAGCCACAGCGGCGGCGGCGACGGCGACACACGCTGAGATCTCCGAGATGGCATTCCCGAACACGATCCATGTTATAGCGATAGCCGACCACGCGGTTTAGGAACTTGGTTGGGGTTTGTGTTAAGCTGAACGACGCGATGATCAATTCATGACGAGAAGCGTTTTTTTGTTTTTGTTTTTGAATCGTTTGTTTGGGAAATCTTCGTCGATCTCACACAATCTGTTTCAGTATCTGTCGACGGAAGACGGAAAACTGTTGCGATGACCGCAAAAAGTTCCGACACCGGTTCAGCCGAGAAAGTCTTTCCGGCGTTTTGTTGCTCCAGCTTGAAGCTGGAGCTTTTTGTTTGCCCGATATGGGTTCAGCACTGTCAAACTGTGGATTAGGGAGGCGCGCGATAGCTCTTGATTCTTTCATTTATATAGATGGATGGATGATGCCGATGAGTGCGGAATCCGAAGGGCAAGTCATCCCATCTATAACTTCCGTCGGTCGGTCGCTCGTCGCCGAGATGAAAAAAAAAAACAATCAACTTACGCAAAACAACCCGTTTGTCAAAATTTGGCGGTTTTTCGCGTCGAGTCGAGATGAAAAGCCGAGGATGGACGACGTTTGTGGAAATGAAAAGAAACTTATTCGAAAATTACCCTTTCAGGTGTGAAACCGAAAACGATTCAGCCGACGATTCGAACGAATCGCAGTAACTTCTCAGTCAATGCTGTTATTGCGTTGCTGCGAGATTTTCCCTCCAGGTGCTTCACCTTTCGGCAGCAGCGAACTAAAAGGGAAAACTACCGTTCGAGGGAATCTCAGGGAGGCATTGTGGGGATGGAGAACAAGTTGAAATCGCTTTTCGGGGCGAGCGGTCCGTCGCCCAGTCTGCACATCGTGTTTGTCTGCCATCTGAACCCGGATTCTAAGGTTTAGCCCCGTCCCAAAACTTCCCATCTATCCACCTGTCTTCTCTTTTCCTTCTCCATTCTCTTGGAAACTCGTTCTCTTGAGAGCCGTCTACTCGGATCGCTGTCTCTCACGGAGGTCCGTGGACCTTAGAGTGAGCTGAAATGTTCTCACACTGTGCCTTCCCTTGACTTGCCGACTGAGACTACAACAACGACGACCATAATAAAGTCGCTCTTAACGACGACGCTTATGACTCTTCTAGAATCGAGCGCATATGGTCCCGGAGGGCATTTTTTTCACCGTCGGCACCGCTGAATGAGTTAATCCGTGAACAGAGTACTACGGCAGCTTGGTTCGCGCCGAAACCGACAACACGGAACGATCCGCGCCGGGAGAGATCCGTCATGAAGTGTCCGTCTCCAGCACAGATTTGTCAGCGCGGTGCGCGTTTCCGATAATCCTTCACTTCCTCCTCAGGTTACAAATTCATCGATGTTTGATTTTCGAAGCTGGAACAGGTTCCCCAATGAGATAATCCCGAACAGTAAGCCAGCCAGACTGCCGATCGAACAAACGAACGACACCGTTGCTTCGATGTATGTATTCTTAGCTCGTGGCCGATTCGCAAAAACCCCAACAACTCATTCACTGCAACATCCTCGTGTCACCTCTGCAAGCGTCTTCCACACCAGTGGCCGTCGAAATCCGTCCGTTTTATTTATATATATATCTATCTATCTATCTATGTACTACAGCCACCTGACGGCCAACGATGTTCTTCCACCTTCCGTCGCGTTTGCGATCGTTCTCTCCTTGTTACACGACCGGTGGGAAGTAAGAGAAAAAAAACCCTCATTCACCGACCACTGACGAAAAAAGATGTCGCATAAAAATAAGCGAATCGTACGAGCGCAGTGAACGTCGCCGCCGCCGCCCCGTAGGGATTGATGTTGCAGAGAAACAAATTCATTTCCGAACAATAAGAACCTCTGTCGACCAACACAATCATCCGTGCAGGTCAGCGCTTTCCTCGGGAAGATCCGCACAACACGGTGCGATGCGCGAACGGAACGAACGCACTTCAACCATGAATGGCTGAAGGAGAAGAAAAACACCTAACGGTACAGAGCCGATCGTTGTGCAACCGTCATCTCTCTGTTCTGTAAGGCTTTTTCTGCATCGGTCCATTCTGCTCAACCCAATTGTAACGGGAGCTAGACGCACAGAGTCTGTGGTCGTCGCGGAGAGAAATACAGAAGCTTTTTTTCAGCATCTGTTCGCCCCCTGATCTCGTTTCCCACTTTTCTCCTCGTTCTCGCTTTTGGCTTCTAGTGGCCGAGGCGAAAGGGGCCGGCCAATTTTAATCATTCCGCACGACGATGATGGACATTCACATCAGAGAACACCCTGCGATCCAACACCCCGCGAGAAAGAATTCCTCAAACACCATCATCGTTCGGTTTCGGTAGCAGGTTATCAAACAACCCCCCAGAAAACGGGATTCTTCTCTGCCCCTCTTTGCTCGAGTCTCTTTTTTCTTCCCGTTCGAGAGTCTTGACCTTTCTGCCGAGCCGCAAACCCTCGCGAACGAGTTCGCCTGTTTTTTGAGAGAAATTGTGGCTCAGAGCAGCTCGGAGGATGTTTTGCCTCGTTCGAGTCCACCGTTTTGGAGGAGGGAGTACGGAGTGCGCCAACTCCGTTCGATCCGGAAGTTTTGCCCAGAATACCCAGAGCGGAAATCGAATTGAAAAGTCGATCCGAACGAGTCAAAAGATCGAATTCCCATTTTAATGACGCGGCTCCTTTTTCTGGTCGGAGTACCTAGACACCAAATTGAACTATCGAATGCACTGCCATTGAACTTGACGGAAATCAGTGAAGAAGGCGTGTCTGCCGATCACATTTCATTACAGCCCAAATGTCGAACAGGAGACACAAAGTCCCTGACAGTTTAGAAGGCCGGCGGCGGCGGCGGCGTCAAGCCAGAGAAGCGAACGGCCAACTCGACCGCCTGCCAAGTGTCCTGACAACAAAATCACTCCTCATTCAAGTCCACGATGACAATCAACTGGAAATTTGAAGACACGCTGATGATGTTCGGTGGTTGAGGACGACAAGTTTATGGCGTCGATTCTCGGTCGCAGACGAAATTCAACTGATCCGGAGCGATGTCCCACGGCGAAGCGAGCTCTTCTCTTTTCTTCATCGCGACGAGCTAGCTGTCTTTCGCGGAATCGGCTTCTTGGGGGCAATTTGACGAACGAACCTAACGCTACCTTAAGCCCACCGGACCACTATTACGTACACGCACATTCCCTTCACACACAAAAGCAAAATCGAAGCTTGAGTTTCCTGAGTGAGAGAAAACCGTGGAATCCAACAACCCCGACCGAATCGAAGAAAGAACATCTGGAGGTGCCGTTAGCTCACGATCCGTGGTTTCGGCCAGAGTCCGCAATCGGGAAAATCATTGAACTCCGCGACAGATAGTTCCTGTCACGGGTAATCCATGACCGTCGCCTCGTTCGAAAGGAACGGAGCCGATCCGATTTGGGTTCGTTCCACACACTCCCTCGTGATTCTCGAATCAGAACGATTCGAAGACGATCCAGTCAACAGAAACTTCGGAAGCAACGAAACCGAGCTTTTGCGGAACATTCTTTCGGTGCGCACGACGATAACGAACATACAACTTGTAATCTCCGTCGGTCCAGAAGCTTCGCACCAGCACACAAAAAGAATCGGAGACGTTTCTCTCTTCGACGCTGCTGCTTCTCGTAAAAAAAAACAGACGGCAAGCACCGCGAAACAGTAATGCCACACACGTCGAAGCGACACTCAGAGAACGATTCAGTTCTTTTCAGAGAAAAATGAGAAGTGGAATAAAAAAAGAAAAATCAGCTGAAGAATCCGAACGAGGCTCGCGACTGAAAAATTCGTGAGTGGTCAGCCGGCTAGACAAACAGACGATAGATAGATGGATTGATGAATAGATAGAATGAGAAGTCAACATTTAGAGAGGCGCTGTTATTTGCATGGAGGCCTTTTGAGAATCGGAGAAAATGGGGAAAAATCTAGTGTCGGTTCGGCTCAATCAATTTCTGCCCAAAAAATGCATTTTCAGCTCGAACAGAAAAAAAAAATCAGAAGCTCGCGTGTGCCGCGCTATTATGAGCTACTCGCCCGGTGTCCACCAGCGACGAGAGCTCGCGTCGCGTCGCATTCGCTCGTCCGCTGTCCCCGAAAAAGTGTTTATGATCGACGACGATTAACGGTGATTGAAATTTGACGAACGCGGCCGACACCCGACACTCAGTCGGACGAACGAACGAACGGGGTTATCTCGCCAACATCTAAATAACTCTTCCC
>JAJSRV010000004.1:3778441-3897618 GCA_021527715.1 Neoseiulus cucumeris | reverse complement strand
AAGAAGATCCAGGGGCCATCGAAGGTACCAGATTCGTTTCTAAATTCGAGAATTCGAAGTATATCATCCGATGATAGTTTGTCATCAACGTGTACGATTTAAGCCAAACGCTGTGCATATAATCTCGCCTCTCTGTGCTCACTTTCCCCTCATACTGTATGCATGTTTCTGTATTTTTATGCATATTTCTCCCAGTCAAAGTGATAAGTATTCATTGCCGCTATACAAGCCCGCGCCATGCGCCCTAAATATCACTGACCAGCTGCATCCCTCTCAAGTAGTTTATGGCAACTTACTAACTCCGACCGTCGTCGTCATATTTATTCTGGCGTCAGCCTCTGTCATGCACACTGGACACATGCATATTCTAGCGACGCCCCCTTCTCTTGACCACACCAGCCACCAATATTCACACAGCCACCTGCCACCCGGCGACTCCCTACCTGTGACCTGTGACTACTGCACATTTTTTGGGGAATTAATCGAGAAGGGTTGACCACGGAAACTTTCCGTAGGATCGCATACACCACAGCGATCGATAGTGGATGTTACGGTCGAAGCGAGCCCGATTCCTGAGAGGCTTTGATTCACGCGTTACGACATAAGGTTTCGAGAAATCAAATCTCCACGGTATCCGAGTTAACTCCCCAGCAGTAAAATCGGAGAATAGGACTCACTTTCTGATTCAAGAAACACAACCCAAACAGATCAAAATAGAGCCCAAAAACTTGGACGAAGCGGTCGCTGCTCACCGGAGATCTCGGTTCGGGAAAATGACGTAACCAGGCAAAGTGGCGTACGGGTCTGAAGTCGAGAGTTTCCTATAATTTCCTATAATCGCCCCTTTACGCTCCGAGTTTCCGAGACCGAGAAAAAACAGTTTCCCGCCCCGAAACCGTCAAAATACGGTCGCGTGGGGAATGGCAACCCGGGCGGTATATAGGTTACGACTTCGTCCAATCGCCAGTCGTTACCGCAGAAGTCGCGGACCTAGACTCGAATTCAGTTGATATGACACGAGTTCCGTGCTCTTTATACTCGAATCGAGAATTCAAAATGTTTCCTGTGAAGCCGCTGTCAACGCCGCGAGGGCAAAATCTTAGAATCAAAGAGTCTATTCCGGATAATGGGATTCTCTCTTCATCGACCTTTTCGGCAATTCGGTGAGAGTAGATTAGCACGTTCAACGAGCAAGTCTTCACATCAAAGAGACAAGCCTCGTTAATTATGTGATGTTAAATGGGGTTACTATTTTTAGCAGCAGTGTTTCTCGGACGAGATTGAACGCCCGAGCTCTGTGAAGATTGTAGAACGGGTTTAAACCACAATGAAAACAAGGGCGAGATTCCGTTGAAAGACAAAGAGTTCTTTTATCGATGCCAAGCAGGACTGATCTCAAGGAGAGAAGCGGCTTCAAGCTATTCCGACTGAGGATCTAAACGGAACTCTCTCTTCGATTCTCATTGCTTGACCGAAGAATGAATTGGATCGATCCCTATCGCTTCCGAGCATGCGAACTCTCGAATTCCTCAATTGAAGAAACGAAATCAAACAGTTCAGTAGAATCGGAAATTCGATCAACACCATATAGAAAACAACACAAGGTTCACAGATTCTAATCTGGGAAATGTTTTTTCCTTTTCGCCGGAGCTATTCAACTGTTTAAATGTTCTCGAGGAATGTCCGAAAGAATTCTCAGCAATACATTATTTAGCTGAAATTCTTTCGGCCAATATCTTGAGAGTGTAAACACACCGTTCGATCCGCGGGATCTTCGGCTGAAGGCACTTTACGTCGTGTTACGCGTTGAGGCTCCGCTGCTTATTATCGGCGATCAGCAGCAGGCAGTGATTATTCTTTCCGTTCCTCGCTCTGATCTCTTCTAAATGGGCAACAATACGAAAGGTGCCAAGTTGTCAACACAGCGCGATAAAGCCTGTCCCAAACGATATTCACCTTCGGATCTCGTTTGCGGCAATCGAGCAATGTTGTGTTGAATATTTGTGGCCACTGGTAGCTCTTGCTTTTTAGGATTCAAACCGTGTAAATGTGGTTTGAAAATCCCTAAGCAGCTCCGGCTGTTTATACATAGGTCATACAGTGACCGAACCACGTTTAGCAAACTTACCGATGCATTCGCAAACTGTTGCTGAACGAATCGCTTTCCGTCGTAGATCACCGTCCATGGAATTCGATAACAGAGTCAAACCGGAGTTGTTTAAAATGACTAATCAGTTTTACGAAATAGATCCGCCGGACGAGTGAGTCCAAGCTATCTGCAATCCGAAAAGTGACTCTTTGATCCGTTCGGTTCTGTAAGAACTCGAATGTTAAGCAAACCCCTCAAGGACTCATCGACCTGCCGCCTTCGGAATCGAATTCGATTTCGAACCACATCTGACTTGAGGTATTTTCTTCTGGCACCTCGAGGCCACCTGCGAGACACGCGTGTGCGTTCGCGAGTTCTGAAAGAACGGACAAGAAGGGATCGAAGTCTCTCAGAGCGCCACTGCATCGGAATATGCTCGAACAACTCACAGGCCTGTAACGGTCCTAGATAAGCTCTAGTATTTTACGTTACGCTCCAGTTCCGCTTGCGAGGTTCGCTCTCACGGGGACTTTATACCGTCGGAAAAAATATTTCGACACCTTCAACGGCGATTTATTGGAAACGCTCCGGAAACAAATTTCGGGGATATTTTGGCGTCACCTCAGCATCGATCAAGGTTCCGCAGAGCTCAGGTGTCGAGGATTGTGGACGACTCTCTTCTTTTTCCGAAAAGTCACAAATCTCGACTGATCTCGGCTTATTTCCGAAACTCTCCGGATTGGTTGCCTCTGGACCTCATCACTCCGCGAAGCCTCCGTGTCGAGTCTTCGTTTGGAAGTTCCGGGAGCCGAGTGCAACCTTTTTCATTTTCTTTTCCATCCGAGCTGAACATGTTTCGGATCCGAACGCCATCGTCTCGATAAGTCAATGACGGTAAGTGTAACTGTGACAATCGAGGAGCATAGAGAAAAAGGTTACCTTGGGTTGCATCGACTACTTTTGAGGTGAACATTATCTTAATATTGACCTCGCCACTGCCTAGATTGGGTGTGGCTACTGGTGCCGTGGCCTGCTGACTGGCTGGCGGAAATACTACGAACAGACTACAAGGCGCCGAACACCCGCTGCTGCCTAGATAACATATTAGCAGCGAAGAAATGTGTCGCCCCGCGCCCGCAGCCTCCATCGGCCGAGGGTTTGATCCGGACCAATGAAAACACCGATTGACACTTCGAGAAAACTCCATTTCGAGTGAAAGTTTTCACGAAGACATTCATTGTCAGCAGCTGTCAGTTGAGCATGCTATAACACCAGCAAAGCGACCTTCCGTGGATGGTTGTATGCGTGTGCGCGTGTGTTAGTGAATGAGTGTCTCGCAGGCGGGAAGGCTGGCACGCCTGCGTCTCTCCAAATGCCGAGATGAGGCTCCCTGGAGTCCCGTTTTTGTTCCCCGCAGTGAGTCAAGCAACTGCGGAATTCCTACTTGTCCTCAGCATCAATTTATGGCACCTAACAAACTCTCGCTTTGAAAAATAGAGCGTACCCAGCTGGCTTCGGATGTTCGCAGGACGGAAGGAAGCACGCCTAAATTACGCGTATCTTGCTGTTCCATTGGTGTGAGCTCAGAGGGGCTAAGTTGGAAGTATCAGCATTTCAGACGGCGCGGCGCTCCTAAAATGAGATGAATGAACAACAGCAGTGCCCAAACAAAACTCAGCAGTGGGGCTCGCAAAGCCTTGTTCACTTCTTTAGTCGGAGAGGCAGAGCTACTGACTATGCACGTCTACAGGCCAACCAGAGCACAATCAAACTCGAGATTCTCTCCTAAGATGTTGGCAAGGGATTGGAGGCTGGAGGCAAATGTTTACAAGATGCAACGTCTTTAATGGAGGGAATCGAAAGATGTAGATAATTATATTTTGCATTTTCCCCATGAAAGTAGAATTATCATTTTGCATCCTATGCGTCACGATCCGCTCCGTATGGAGCAACGTTATCGACGTTCGCGGGAATTCATTTTTGTTTCAAGACACATAACATCCATGATCATTCTCTTCACGTTCGTTCACTTCCGAATCCAACACCTCGCGAAAGCTTGGATTCATTGTAAAAGAACTCCGGCAGCACTGCTACTTAAGTTTAAGATCAAAATACCCGATCAAAACACATTCTGAAAACATATTTCCAAAGTTTTCCTAGGAAACTGAACCTATGCGATGATTGAGCGATGGTCGGGAAAGGATCTTTTCAAAAAATGCGAAGGGAGCCGTTTACCTCGGTGTCTTGATGATTCCTACTCATATCGCGCGCCCCGTCTAATACCGATCAAGTTTGATGCTCCTCATATTCCGAAAAGATTCGGGTATTTTGAAGCATCCGAAGATGAGTAAACATTTCGTGATGATTCCGCTTTGAAAAATCGGCCGGAAACAAAAGATAGACACCTTCCACCGTCCAAATCCTTGCTCCACCGTGGACTACCTAAACGGAGAGAGTTCTTCCTTAGGCTCGACATGGCACTAGTGTATTCCGCGCATGAATACCACAATTTTGGATGAAATCGGATCGTTCAAATTCGAATTGAACAATCAATACTTAAACGTTCTTGAGTATGGGGGTTTGTTGACAACCCTGAATATGTCAAAGAACGTGGAGCTTTCCCCTCGCTGGGCCACCTGTTGCCCTTTCTCAGCCTGGCGTGCAGCTAGCGCACTCTGGCGGCTAGCGCCGCGCGAACGCAATCGCACCCAGTGCCTCAGTCAGTTCTCCTGATCGGATCGGAGCGGAGCGGGTGACAAGAGTGCGCGTGTGCAACAAGCAGGCCGCCACCGATTCGAATTTTAGGCGCAGAGAAAAACGGGCCCCGCTCATTCGACTGACCCAGAGTGGGTTCTGGAGTACGTGTGTGAAGTGAAATCCTTAGTTCGGTGACTACGCTCGAGACGCCAAGTGTTAGGGAAATAGGATAGTTAGAGAAGCAGACACCGAGGATACAGCACTGCTTAGAGGTAAGCTATTCGAATCCAGGTTTCGCGCCCATCGAAGGGGAGAGCTGTCAGTGCGCCCAGGGAATGAATAATTTCGTCGTCGCGATGTCGAGTCAGTCTGAAAGATGTTGTCAGAGCCTGCACAGATTTTGACAACGTTTTGCGTCGACTGTCAAGCTCGTTGCACCGAAGGCCTTGAACGAGTTCTGCCGCGCCCATCGTGAAGGCCTTGACGTCCTCTCGTCCCCAGGAGCCGTAAACACAGCTGCTCAGCTGCTCCTCGAAACCTCAACATGACTCTTTTCGGGTAAATCCTGGTTCAGCCGAGTCACCGTCCATGTCAGGACGCTTGCTATTGCGTCGTAATATTTACTCTCGAGTTTTTCTTGTCCTCCCAAGGCCCCGGATAAGTTTATGAGCGATTGTATGCTCCCCACACAACAGAAAACTGACGAGTGCAACTCAATATAACACAGGGGGGAATCTGGACGCGGGAGAAACGGAGAAATTCGAGCTGGCGTTTTGGTTATTTTCACTCAAATATCCTGGGCGCTTGCGACCCATCCCAGATCCTCGGAGAGGCGGCGAGACAGACTGGCGCCGTCCCCTTTCCTTCGAGGGCCCTGCTGCAAACCCTGCAGCCAAGTAGTAGTGCCGTCATCTCCTTGCAGCAGAACTCTCCACTGCGAATATTTTTCCTGGTAACTCATCTGCGCTGCGTTCTTCTCCTACTCGAGCGTCCAGGAGGAGGAATGTTTCTCGTTTCGCTTAGTGGCCTTTCTGCTCTCCTTTCGATTTCAATGCGCAAGCCTCCCACCGAACGTTTGAGTCATCCGTAAGTTCGGTCCCTGTGGGGTCGTCTACGTGTGAGCGAGCGACCGAGTCAGTGGGGCTGTGGAGCGTCGCGTCGCGTCGTCTTTCGATCCGCGCGTAAGAACGATGCCATTAAATATCGAGCGGGGAAAACTTCAAAAACCTCATTCGGCCTCATTACGGAGACGAAGTCCGCACACACAAACACTCAGACGCTCCGAGGAGCCCCTGAAGTTTTCAATCGATTTCGCTTTTTTTTGGTCGCCAAATCGAATCGAAATCAAAATAACTTCGCTAGCTCGCCTGGCCGCTAGCCCGCTCGCTCGCTCGCTCGATTCCGGTCTTATTCGGTCCGATGCTGAAATGACGCGCGTGTTTCGAATCTTCTTCGATGACTCCAAGACTCGCTGATAAGGCTATCTGCGCTGCTTCGTCTGCCGGGTGAGTGGCTTCGAAAATAAGTCAGCCTTCTGGCCTTCGAATCGAGACGAAACCTATAGTCAACAGGCAGAAAGGGAAATGCTACAAATTAGCAAGATCAAGCTCAGGGATGACGATAATCTTCTGAAATGCACTTAAGCACGATTACTTTCGATATCCGAGAGGCAGAGATAGCGGGCAGAGGATGACGAATCGGCATTTTTCCTCGAGAGTTGGGCGTGCTCCTTATTTCTATCTGCTGTAACTCAATCCGATGTGCCGAGGCCGAATGGAGGGGACCGGTTAAGAAATAGAAGAACTTGTTGAAACTTTTGCTGAAGAGTGAGAAAGAGTTGAGCTGCAATAGGGGCGGTAGGAGAGTTTGGATGACACTGTGTCGAAGTGTCTGGTCGGGCCGAGAGCTGACGTTATATTTAGAATCAGCGACGTTTGGAGCTCGGAATTACTTCGACTCCTATATCAGCTCGGGTACGAACCCCACACGGTCGGTTGAGAGACAGTTCAGTCTGTTTTGCCATCTGTAGTCGACGAGCGCGAGGATCTTCGTCGTCCGAGATATCGGAGACATCCCTCGCGGAATATGAAGAACATCGAAAATCGCGCTGCGCTCAAATCTGTCCGCGAGTGACATATTGTATTTGGTTGGTTGGTTGGTTGGTTGGGTGTGTTTGTGTATGTATGGTCCGCGTGAGTGAGTTGTGTATACTCTCGATGTTACACAGACCATTGGATTGATACAGCTTTGTTACGAAATCCTGTGTGGATTTCACGGATTATGAGATTAAGAGGACGGAGGGAGCTGGTCCGCACCGCCCAACAAAGCTACAACTGAGCGAGGTTCGAATCAAGCAGGCGGAGCGAATGAAGTTGGCTTGCAGCAGCAGCAACAGCAGCAGCGGTGGCAGCTTTGACCTCATCCATCGAGGAGTTTCACATTCGTTTCCAACCACAGCGACTCTGTGTAATTTCGACCTACTGTGTCCCGCCCGCTCAACTCCTAACCGTTTCCTCAAGCGCTAAATCAACACAAACAGACCAAGCTTTCATCAACTGCCTCGAATGGGTGGATGGATGGATGGATGGATAGATAGAGGGATGGATGAGCTCGCTGAGATCATTTCCTAAAATAGTTCTTCCAACATGCGAGCAGTTCAGAGCAAGAGTGAGGATGACGCGATCATACCTACGACGACGAGTGGGAGCGGAACGAGGATGAGCTTCAAAATGAGTTCACCGCGAGTAAGTTTCGTGAACTCGGCGCTGGCTCCGAGCTGGCTTTAAGGTTGCCGCCGAGTGAGCCGCTGGCAGCCAGGCTTCAGAGGCCCAGCTCGGTCAGGCCAAGCAGGCCAGGATGTTCCCCCGAGGCAGATGAGTCGATCGTCGTATATCCTCTCGATCCAACTAGTCTGTTAGCGAGTCAGCTCGGGCCAGTCCCGAACGGTCGACTCAGAGGCACTTCGAGTCTTCTCGTTCCCGATTGCAAAGACCTTGGAAAAATGAGCGGAAGATTTTTCGACTCGAATTCACGCTGCGCTGAGCACGTTGAAAACATAGAAAGCCAGCGGAACGTTGGAGCGACCGAGTTCCGATTTTGTGCGTTGGCTCAACGAAAGATTTAGAGAAGAAAATTGGCGTGACGAAAAACTCTCCGCGCTGTTTTCACTCGCCGGTACAGACTTTGTACCAAAATTGAGGTTGCCACGAAATGGTAGGCAGGCACACAGACGAATGAACGCACGCACACACACACACACATACATACATACAGACAGACAGGCTCCACCGGAAGCAAACGAGCGTGTCCTACTCACGGAACCGCTTTGTCACGTGTGCTCCTGCGCAGCGTGCTTGAAGGTTGGCTCGAAGGTCAGCTGGCGGCCGTTCAGCTTCGATGGCGAGCGGGGCTTATCTTTTATCCATGTATTGCAAGTGTATGGGAACTCTGGTCGGAGAGTGCTGCGCCTGTCAACCGGTCGGTACGACTTCCCTCGAGAGGTTTTTCGAATTAACTGCTAATAAAATCTTCACTATATTCGACGACAGGATCGCCCTAATTCCGTTTGATAACCTCCTTCAGCGGAACGCGATAGAGGAGCAATGGTGGGGTCGACGGGAGGAGGAGGAGGAGGAGACTTCATTCGAGGGTTCATAAACTCGGATGAGGACACCATGCCCTCATAAGCTACGGCAGCTTATTTGTCGCTTGCGGCCACAGCGACTTCTCAATCAGCGCAAAACAACATCGTGGATCTCGATGACGATGAGTTCTACACCCTTTGAACAGATGTCATTCGGAGAGGAGAGAGGAGTCATTTTCAAGATCACTGACAACAATTAGCGGTGCCCGAGGGAATGTCAAACGTGTTCGTCTGTCTGACCGCCCATGCGCGCCACAGTGCGAACACGGAGTGTTCGAGGCGCCGCTGCTGTTCTCAAAAGCGATAACTGTATGCCGAGAGAGAGGGAGAGAGAGAGATGTCAAAAGGAAGCCAAGCGAGAGCCCGTGCTATTCGTCGCTTGCTGCTTCTGTTGCTGATGCTGAAGGGCCCTGCAATAAATGAGTTTTGAATTGCGGTTGACTCCCCGCTCATATGTGTGCTGATGTGTGCGGCTGTGTATGTTACTCAAAAACTCAGTGAAGCTCGAAGGGAGCCGGTGGGGTCCGCCGACCGGCCGGCTCTCTTGTTCGCTCGCTCGCTTGCTCGCTCCGAGCTGATTTGCACGCTCGGGTTAGGGTAGCGGCGAGTCGAAGAAAAAGCGAGCGTCTAAAAAAAACTCGTGGCGATGAGGATAATGTGCATTTTAATGCGATTGTCATAACCGCGACTAATGCTCTGCCATTCTTGCTTCCTCTTGCTGTCCCCCGCAGAATAAGTATGGTGGTTTCATTTCGGGTGTGCATTCCTGCTTCAAGAGAAAAGTATCTCGGTCGGAATTCCTCTCAATCCCGCGTGGAGATCCAGGGCTGCAGGTATGAGCGTAAGACCTGCGACATTCGCTCTGTTCGCGCTGACCTCTGCGAAAAGTTGTCTCCCCCGTTCAGTCCTTGTAGTTCAAGGTCTTGGCAGACATGACATTTTATTCAGGATCGAACAATGCGTGCTCGCGGTCGATGTTCCTCCGTCGGACGTCCCAGATGTCTGAATTCCTGACCAGATCCGACGTTCCCGACTTCTCGAAATTTCTTGGACGAGCTTGAAAATTCCACCTTCCTATCGCTCGCGCTCTCAGAAAGGTGTTTTCGTGTCATTGCATGTGTGTTCCGTTTTCAAGGACCTTGCAATCTCGCTCGCGGATTCAGTTCAAGGTCACGGGACATCCGATGTATGACTTTCCGAAACTTTCGAAATTGAACGATCGACGCGAAATCAGAATTCCGTCCGAGAAACGCTCGGGAAAATGTGGCATCACTCCGCTCTAATGAACAACTGGCCGATGTGTGCGAGTTGGTAACCTTCAAAAGCCTCACTGTTCCTTTCCTCGAACGGGCATAGGTCGGAACACTACGACATCGACTACAAGGTACTTGGCGACTCCACCCTCGGTAGTGGCTCCGGCTGTCTGCCTTCATGCCCGCTTCCTTTCGTTCACTGGCTGCTCCTTCAGTTCCTATATTCGCTTCCACTATGGATAGCGGGTCTACGCGTACGGAATGAGTCACAATGTCTCCCTTGTATCTCTCCTTCGTTCGTCGTTTGCTCGCGCGCTCTCTCGGTCCATCGAGTCAGTTGAAACGGTGTCGTCGTCGTCGTTGTTGTTGTTGTTGGTGGTGCAGCGGCTAGCAGTTGTTATTCTAACAGCTCTTACTGGTGGTATCAAACGAAAAGAATGGAGTACTACATGGAACTCTCCTCGTTCGACTCGGAGTTGTCGGCCTCTCCCTCGGTCGGTGTTGCTTACGCCTGATCACACCGACCGACCGACCGACCTGACGATTCGTTGTTGTAAAGACATCAGTTCATTACGGTGGAGGTTTCGTGCTCTCCATTAGTCCTCATCTACCCCTCTGAAACAGCTTCGTCGTCGCTATGAAATTCTTCGAAGGCGACACTGACCCCTCACCTACACTCTCCGGTCGGTCGTTCGTTCCTTTCTTCGCTGTTTTCCCTCACCTAAATTAGCACGGCGGCCGCAGCTGACCCACGCCGCCGGTCAGCCGCTAGGTTGTCAACCTAGCGAGATATTGACGGGAGATCCGAGGCGCTCACTCAGAGATGAATTCGTTGCTCAGTTTCATTAATGAACACGCACGCACTCCCTTCCTTCCTCGCTCGCTCACCCTTCTCCTCTACCTCCTCCTCCTCCTCCTCGTGAAGTCGAGTACGATGCCGATGGAGCCCACCTATGCCGAACTCAATAAATATAATGGAATGGAGATGACCGGATCGTAGTGAAATTGAGTGTTATCCAGATAAATGCGTTGATCCGCGAATCCTCCTACGAACAACAAGACTCGGGAACGAGGGAAATGTTTGCGCACTTCTCGTGGAGTGGTGAGAATGTGTTCCTTGAGGCTGTCTGACCATCTGTGAGAGTTCGAAACATTGTTTTGCTTGAAGCTGTTTGACTGCGCGGCGCTGCACCAATCCAAGCCACCGGGTTCGTCGATCATCAAGTTCACCAGCCAAGAAACCGACGACAGAGTCGCTGTGTGTTTGGAGAACACTTCGTTCAGAGAAGCAAGAGACATGTTGGCTTATGGCCGGAATGTTTTAGTCGAAGGAATTCTGTAAATTGTTGTTGATTCCCTTTATCGAGCACGCCAGTGCGAATATGGGATCTAGCGCCTTGAGGGAAGAAAAAAGTGTTTTTCTATGTGGAGGGAGATGGTAGGGAGAAGGATCGAGATTTTATAAAAGTGACTCACTCACTCACTAAAGCCAATGAACCAACCGGCACGGAGGAGCAGCAGTTCGAGTCATATGGCTCGATGTGGTTCTCAGTAGCATCACAGAGCGGCTTAGTGTATTGAGCCGTCTATGATAATCGTATTTACATAGGAGATTTGGCTCGAAAGGGGGGATTGATGCTGTTTGGCTGCCGGCGTTCGAGATCGGCTTGGGTGCTTGACTCTGTTTGTGTAGGTGGAACCGCCTCTATAGTTGCTCTGTCGGTCAGTCGGTCTTTGGAAGTCCTTTGGAGGCCTTTTCCCGTTATTGAGGATACAGCGTGGTGCTCCTGCACCACCAACAACGACGACGACATCACATGAATCAAGCACTCTGTCCGGTAACGACTCACGCTCTAATGTAATTAAGACGCCAGTTAGTTGAGTGGGCGCCTTTGGGGCTCGTTGTCCATCGGCGGGCGTCAGAGCTGCCACGACTACCGATGCGGCTGCGCGGGCACGAGCGGAAGGAACGACACCTCGGAGTGGACCCCTTGCGTCCACGGACAGAATCCTCGTCTGTCCATCCGTGACGTCCCGGTATTGTCCAGAAGCTGACGCTCAGACGGGGAGCTGACTCAGCTTGTTTACAATGAAATTGTTTTCAGCCGTTTGACTCCATTGAAGACAATTCAACGCTCGACAGATTCTCTTTTTCACCACGCTTGACGTTTATGTGTCTGTGACTGTCTGTGATTTTATTCTGTTCTGGTGTTGAGGCGATCGCTTGTTGTTGGATCGAGGGTTCTAACGCCCTGCCGTGGTACAGATGTTATCTGTTTACCGGTCGACGATTTCACGGCTGTTTAGAAATGTAATGCTTCCTGTGAGGCAAATGCTGACCGGTGTGCGCAATCTACACAAGCGAACCGCTCGATTGTTTCGCGAAGTTCATCGGAATTGTAGAGTAGACTAAAAGACGACGTCGACGACGAGAGTGCCCCTGGTGCATGCCGTGGCACAGCAGAGAAGAGCGACTGCGTCGAACAATTTCGGTGTCGGAAACCCGATGAGAGCGTCATGAATCAAAGGCTGTCGTTTGTCTGTATTGATCAAGGATTTCATTGACTTCTTTTCGAAAATGAGCTGCGACCCATGAGGCCGACAAGGAGCTCGCTCTCGGCCTCATTCGACAACATCGCGATGTCAGCGCAAATGCTGATTTCGGTATCGGATGCGTGTCTCATTTCGGACTTGCTGCTGCTGCTTGTAGGGCGTGGAGCCTTTTGGGAACGAAATCCTCGGGCGTTCCTGAAGCCTCACTCCCGCGAACAGGGAAAGTCGACTAGCCAGCCAACAGATAAGATAGCGCCTTTTGTAGCTGATTCATTGTCAGCTGTTCGACTAACTGGATAGCAGTTTTGTGGCTTGGTGGAATGCTTTTGCTCTGAAGTTGGACGCCCGTTACGAAGATACTTCGATAAGCTGGCGCTGTACAATCGACCGAGCGAACTCTCCCGCCTGCATCGATCTGTCGGTGTATTCAAATACTCTACAACAATCCATCTCCCTAATGAGTGCGATCTGAAATGACAAAGGTCATTCGAATAAATTCCACTCGACTCAGCTGTCCGTTTGCTCTTCGGTGGGCTTTCATTGAGTGACTCGAGACGCTCGTTGTGGATCTGTCGATGTTCTCTTAGACCTCACGGAAGCTAAGGAAGTTTTGGGTCGCGACTCGTGAGGTTGACACAGCCAGGGAGAGAGAGTAAACGGAATCGCTCACGATGTTTCGCTACCAGTATCAACAGTATGTATTACAAGGGCGGGATTAGAACGATGGCGTCTGTATGCGGGACGGCTGTGTCGACTCGGCCAGCCAACTCTCGGTTCAGGGACTGCGGCTCGTAGATGTCAGGGGTGGATTGCCGGTTAAGTATTCACGTTGTAGCTTGTCAGAGTATTTATTAACACCAGACAGAGGAGTTTTTTCGCCTTTTTTCTTCGCTTGATTCCCTTTTTTCGTTCATTCGTTCGTATCAACTCCCCTAAAACCGCTATATAGCTTAGATGTCAACTCGAGGCAGGATCAATTATTTTGGAGCTTAAGTCGAGCGAGTTCTAGAATATCTAATCTCGTAACAAATGCGTTCAGGACATTGTTTTGTTTATGTGGCATTCTTGTTTTGGGTGCATTCAGATAGACCCAAACATCGGATTTCTCGGACTTTTTCTCCTCTGCTATCACAATCCGATCCAAACAACTTTTCTCCCAGCAACCACAAACTTCCGGATCGACGTCGGATGCACAACTCGTGTACGAACCAAGAACTGTTGTGTCGAGATCGTCGTGAGAGACGCTCAAAAAATCACGGCGAAATCGAGTGTCGAGGACCACACGTTTCCGAGAGCGGTCGTCGATTCTCGCTTCGATTAACCGTAAATGGTATACGGCGGCGCGGCGGCACCGGTGGAAATCGTGGTTAAGGTGGTGGTGCTGGCGGCGAGGCGCTAGTCGCGCTACCGCACTCCCCGTGTGATTGATTGGTATTGCTCGTAGACGACAGGAGAGGTATCGATCGAGAGAGAAGATTCACACACATTTACAGCGAGAAGATGTGTTGTTCACGACTTTTTGTCATCCAGTTGTCATCCAGTTGTTCGTTCATCGCTTTTCTAGACAGCCGCGCGTTGTTGGTTTCGTCGCCGCCGCCGCCGCGGATGTGACGTATGGTTGCAGAGCAAGCAGCTAGTCAGTCAGTCAGTCAGTCAGTCAGGACGCGCCTCATAGATCCGACGACCACGACAACGACGACCACGACGACGCGGAGACTGAATTCGTTCAACAGCCGCTACTCGAGGTGACAGATCTCTGCGGACGACAAGATGAGATTGCCGTCGCTGCTCTGCTGATACTTCTTGCTCTCCTTTTATTTTTCCCTTTACCGACAGTCTTCTTTTTGTCTGGGGAAGAAAACACACGGCTCGTTTGGGCCAAGCGAACGCGTTTTCAATGGTGGATGGATGGACCGACCATTAGCGGCTTGGCGTTCTGGCTGCTTACCTTTTTTTTTTCGCGCTGTTTTTCTGACTGATCGTAAGCCCCAAAACGCTCTCAATCTTTTCTCTATTTAGATGTGAAGGTGGTGGTCGTCGGAGAGCCCGTTTCGGTTCCGACGATAATCATTGATGATGATGATGATTTCTGCGAGCCGGTTCCGTAACCAAAGGCGGCTATTGCGGCATGCCGAGCAAGCAAAGCACCGGGGACAAAGCCACGCCACAGCTAACTAATATAGGACTCTTTCGATGACCCTATCACAACAGGCTACAATTTTCGATTTGGTGCTTCTTTTGTCAGTTTTCTCTTCGTTCTGCCGTCCGTCACTCAGTTTCCTCGTCCGCCAGTGTGAGCGACGACGTTTGGAGGCCCGAGACGGTTGGGAGACGCACTCACGATTTCGCCGGCACGCTGTCCCTGTCGCCGAAGCTCAGAGACACGCACGTTTGCCATATATTGTCGGATTGATACCTTTTTTTTTTCAGAAATTTTTCTCTTTCTTCTCATGGGACTGCCTACCATGTGTTCTTCTGTAGTCATCCGGGCCGCCACTTTGCTGCCTGCCTATTGATAGATTTGTCGACGGTCAAGCCATCGACTCGGCGGCGGGCACCCAGACTGATCGACGGCCATAAGCAGACGCACGGCGATCACAAAAAGCGTCACGATGCTACACATCGGTTTGCAGAATTTTCTTCTACCTATTTTTTCCCCCCTCCTTCTTTCCCTAGTGCTGCCATTCGGATCAATTAAGCCGTCGGCAATAAACTACACGCTGTCGGCTCCGCTTGTAGTAGCACTTGATGTTTCAAGAGGCGAACTTGAATTTAGTGGCAGCTTATGCCGTCGTGCTTTTGTTGTATCCATCCCGACCGTTGTATTTGGTCGGACTGACGAACGAACGAACGAACGACCGGGCGGACGGACGGGCGCACCTTAAGTATTGGTTTGAGTGATTTGACATTTGAGTGTCTTTGGTCTGAAGTAACAACGCTGCGGGAATTCTACTCCGGCGGTCTGCGGGTGGCTCCCGGTTCGGCAGAAACCTGAGCATTCAAGCTTTTTTTTTTCTCTGCTTGCTTGCTTGCTCGTTCCCTCGCTTGCTCGCTACCTTCCGTTGGTGGGTACGTCCCCGGACGAAGCTGAGCAATGAAAACGACAGCCGAGGCGCTGATTGAAGAGGCGCTAAACGCTCGAACAACTAGGTGGAGATTTCGAGGGGATCGAGTGTTAAAGCTGACCGGCGATGCGGTTTTCGCAAATCTCCATTCCACACCTAGTTTTCGCAGCGGTAGCTGATCGCGCTCGGTGAAGTGGAAAGCTCACTGAGACCGAAACTCATTTCGTTTGAGAATTCGACGATGGCCGCAGTGGCATAAGAAACGGCACCACCGACCGTTGCAAAAATCCAAACAACGAGACGAAAAGGAAACATTGCCGCCGCGCCGTTTCTGGAGCTGTCCATTCCCCGCCATCCTCCGGCCAGTGGACGAGGGCTCAACCGCCGCCGCCACCGCCGCCGTCGGACAATGTATAACAATGGACAACTCACAACAGGCAAGAAAGCATTGGCCTTTCCTCGGCTCTAAAACGCTTCTGAGAATCACTGATTTGCCTGCTCACTTTTTTGAGTAAGTGATGCCCGTGTGGCGCCCCTGTTGGTCGGTCGGTCGGTCGGTCGGTCGGTCGCTCACCTGAATGCCCTGCTGGACACCCGGTTTTCCGTTCGGCTTGCTCGCCCTGAAAGAGTTTTTGAACTAAGCAAAGTTCGGATCCGCTTGCTCCGGCATTGAACAAGCGAGGTTTGTGACCTTTTGCCGTATGTCTGATAAAGAGATCACCGCCGCAGCGCCAACTATTCCTACCCATCTGATAAGCTAATGTGATATCCGAGAAACTGCGGCTGCTCCGTCGCGGCGGCAGCGGCGGCGGCGGCAGCGTAAGTCACTTCAAGAGGGACTCCGAGCGGCGTCGTTGTCGTTATGCGGCTTCGGTACTATCATAAGCTCACTCAGCCACGGACGAAATATTAAGAGCACAGAAGAAAAGCGAGGGAACCGGCAGAATGTTGCTTGACGTTCTCCCATGGAACCCAAGTGAGTGACTGACTGAATGAATGAATGTTCACGTGAACAGAATCGCGAGCGGAAAGAACTGTCTTTAGTGCTCGGGGATCGAAGGCCTACGGATCGCGGTAGGTGATCCGACATCTGCGCAATTAGCCGACGTTATGATAGGGCCGCGCCCCGAGATCCGATCCGGTGGATTCTCACAGCGTCTTGTGGGTTGAGTGAAAGCTTACGCACTCGCACCCCAGGGTGGTTCTGCCGTCGCTGATTGTGATCGTGTTGGCATCTGCGACACCGGCTGCAGAATCCGTGGAGGACATTTCGAACAATGCCGAACGCGACAACGACCAATAGATATTATCGTTGAGCCTTGAGAGCGGACCGTAACAGAAGAAAACGAAAGAAAAAAGTAACCGTCCACCCATTTATGCGACCGATCGGCTGTGAGTGACGGTCTGTCTGTTCACAGGAGTAACTGTGAAAACTTTTTTTCTTCCTTTCTATCTATCAAGGGTTGACCTAGAACAACCCTTCTGGGTTTTGTATTCCCGGATTATCTGTCCGTTTCCCTCATGGTTCTCCCTTCGCCCCGAAATCTTAATGAAGACATGTCTGTTACGAAGATATCTTTGGCTTCGTTTGCCCGTGTCAGCTCATACTACACGAAATATGCGATGTCTTTGTACTATGCGTTGAAGAATCAAAGAGCTTTTTGGAAAACCAGCGACTTGCTCGTGGGCGGAAACGACCCTAGGCCAAGGAGAGTCTCGCTTTTTCTAGGATTCGTTTCTAAAACGTTTTTCGACGAGGGGGCGATCGAAGAAAACCGTAGCTCGGATCGATTTCCTCTTACTTAGAAATCGACCGATGCCGATCGCGTGTTTTCTCGAAAACCTCACGACTGAGTGTCATTTGATGTTGTCACAGCACATTTCGGGGCAACAGCTTTCGTTTGAAATGTAAAGAAGGAAACGGAAACACCTGTTGAGGATCTCCAGAACGAAGGTGGTTGAAGTCCGCTTCACCGACCGGTCGCTTAGTTACTTGACGACTTGCTTTACTGTCATCCGTGACGCTGACTTCATGTTCGGTGCACAGTATCCGGTGTCAGCTAAGTTATCGGATTGAAGATAGCTTATCTTCGTTTTAGTTGCTTGCCCGCTGGACCGGACAGCTTGCCTCATTCTGCCCTCCTCCGACTTCTCCCACTCTGCTACCGGCTCTGTTTTCGTTCGGCGTTGTTAGAGCCGACCGGTTCGTCAGAGTTCTGTTACTAGAACAGAATGTTAGACCGATGCCAGTTGCTCTGCCGATCGCTTAGAATCTTCTTCACCCCGGAGCCGATATTCGACGCCTTCTCAGTGCTTCTAATTCGCTCTGCCGGCATGGCGGCCGCCGAGCCAGAAACCACGTAACTTCAGATCTATTCTCTAAGACTCTACTGATGTGATCCTTCCCGACGCTAAACATGCGAGAGCAGCTCAGCGGTCGTAGGGACAAGTGGACGCTGCGCCGAAGACAGAAATGTGTTCCTTTCGGAACACGGAAAGCCCCGATTTAGAACGCCAACCAAACCTGAGATTGGCGCGAACGCGGCGACGGCGACCGCGGCAACAACTACGGTTCTCGGGTTCGATTGTTGCTAGACCGATATCTTCATGTTTCTCTTCGACTTGAAAACAGCTCTTCCTCTTGGAAACGCTTTCTGATCCGCGCTCGGTTCTTCTTGTTCTACATTAGACGATGTTCGTAATCGTTGTTGAATAACACAGAACAATGGAACAGCGGTCTCGGTCAGACAGCATGCAACCACTCGTCGCAAGGTTGGCATTCGTGATCGCATCAGAAGCAGAAGAAAAAAGAATCAAATCTCCGAACGTCGACGTCGCGACGTGCCGGCTCGCACTCGATTGAAAATGTCCACGATGAACTCAGTCCGTTGACCGAGATGTGTCTCGTCGATTTGGTGAAACTTTTAGAGGAAAAAAAATATGACAGTGAATCCCGTCCTCGGAAACCAAACACCGATCCTCCTGTTTGACGATTCGAGGAATTCGACTCCAAAGTCGAGGTTGGAGAATGAGAGCAAAGAAGAAAAACACGCGCGAGACGGAAACTGACTCGACTCGGAATTTTTGACAAAGTTATTTTCGAACGCTTCCTGACGATTCTCCACGAGATCAATCTCTATCGACATTACTCGTTTCGTAATGGCTATAAAATTAAGCCTGGGAGTTTTGTGTTAGCTGTTGGTCGTTCGTGCGTTCTTTCGTCTTTTCCTTAAAAGCATCCATCATTAATGGTGGTGCTTCATAAAACGCCAATAGCGTTTGGAGGCCCTGTGTCAAACATATGTCAAGGCGCCTTTTCGCTCTCATTTCTTCTCTCGACCCTCATGCACTTCTCAACGATGCTTTTCTTTATTTCGATTTCCCTGAGAAATTGCGCGATGCCTCGAGAGCGTCCACCGAACGAATGAGCATTCATCGATCGTCATTAGAAAACGGTGGGGTGTACATTAATCGTTCGGTTTTCGCCGTCGGTTACCGACAGCTTGTTTGATTTAAGATTTCCGCTTGATTCATCGGAAGACAACCGCGGCGAAGCTTCACACTTGGACTCTGCCCGTAGGCAGCTGACCACACCTTAGTATGTTGATGCCTGTGCCGATGTAGCTGTGCGGTTGTTTTTGTTGCACCAGTTGTTGATGCTGACGTTGTGACAGTTGTTGATGTTGAGATTGTTGTTGCCGATCCTGCCGACTTGGTGAACGTTTGCCTGTTCGGTCTGTTCAAATAAGACATCACCTCAGCGAGCGAATGCTCAGCCGAGCCACCACACCCTGACTGCAGGGCAGTCGGTCGAACATCCAGCAAGACGGAGCCCTGTAACGAAATAACCTCCTGCGGTTGATAAGTGGAACAATCATAATTTGAAGCTATCGAACGCCGAGATATTATTGAAAGTGGTTGCTGCTGTTCTTCTCTTTCTGTGCCTTCCTCTCCCCCCACCTCCATCCGTCGTGGTGCAGGTGGTTCAGGGAAGCTACCCTGTTTTTCGTCTCGATGCGTTCTACTTTGGAGAAGAGGAAGACGGTAGGAACAGACTGCGGAAAATTGCGAGCCGAAATTTTGAAACGAAAATTCGAATTTGGGGCCAAGAATGATGGAACCAAGTCATGCCGTTGTCAGACTAGAGTATCCCACCGGTCCAAAATTCCGAGTACGGACGGCAATCATCTGTAATTCAGTTCCTTCTCCGTGATGTTTGCGACAAATGCCAAGAATTTCTACGCTTTGTGGGTGGCGGGTATTGTTTTGAGCGAAGTCGAATTTGGAATGAGACCACCGGCGGTAGCGGCGGTTGGTGACCAACCATCATCCACGGCCCGTCTCCAAACAACGACGACAACCACTACTATATCGTCAACCACCGTAAATTCTCGCTACGGTGTCAATCGCTACCATCAGAGCGAAATCCGACACGACCACTGTTGCACAATTTCTCTTCGTCACATCGATATCTGATACAGAACTCCCACTGAAACTTAGCGCAAATTTTCCCCGCTAAATTTGGCGGGGGGATTCAAGTTCTACGTCACGGTGGTCGGCGAGCTGAAGAGAGAAGACTACCAGTTTAAAAAACATGTGCAGAAATATATGAAAGCAGTAGGTACAATTCGCACTTCCGGGAGGTATCTTCGTTCATGCTCGCAAGTTATTCCAGGGAATCGAGCAACATCATTTCAAAAGAACGACCTGAACCGCTGGTTGTCCGATCCGGAAGAAGTTGAATTTAGTTTTTAGTTTCATGTCATTCATGCTCGGCGACGTTAAACGGCGAGCGTAGGTATTTTTAGCCGGGGCTTCGTTGCCCGTGTCGCCGGCGTGACATCGGGAGTGTTCATTGCGACGAACGAATGAACGAATTCGGGATTCTGATTTGTATTCATGATCTCGTTCACTCGACTGTCCACTCGGTTCGGGAAGCGTCCGTAATGAAACCAGTGTTGGAACGCTTGTTCGACACGACATCGGCTCGGCCTCTTGGCACAGTGCTCGCTTCGAAGCTCGTTTGACGTCTGTCGGATGAGCGAACGTTGTCGTCTATGCCAGAAATCTTTGACATCGTCCACGGGAAGAAGTCGTCGTTGACGATGAAGATGCCGCTGCCGTTGCCAGCAGTCGCGGCAATTAACCTCTTAATCACGTGGAAGATGGCGACTTTCGAGGGAATGAGAAGCTGGATCGGATCCTTAAATCCGGTGCGGAGGTCCGTTCGTCCAGCTAGCCACCCAGCCAAGTCTGCTGCCTCCGTCCGTCGACAAATAGAGATGAGCGACAAGCGCGAAGCGAGCAGCTCTAGTGAGTAAGCGAGAGGGCAATTTGTCTTCTGTCTCATATTTCTTCAGTTTTTTTTTTTTTCTGGCCGCTGCGATCAATGCCGTCCAGTCGAGTAGAGCTAAAACTAACTGAAGGAGCTAGCTGACTCCAAATCTCCTCCTTTGTCTGCCGTCCTTGATCTTGGAGAGAATCAGGAGACTTGTTGTTGCTAAGCTCTTCCTGGAGATTTCCATTCGCTCACGGGGAATCCCGGAATACGGGAATTCCATTGATATCTTGTGACTTTCGCGGGTCTCCAGTATCCCGATCTTCTTTCCCTGCAGCCGGTATTTCGTCCGAAGACGATGAAGGCTCCCACCGAATTCTCGATGTGAGCCCGGCTTTTGAAACAAGGAACAAACGACCGAGCAACAGAAATAAAGGGATTTGATCGTAAGGATGAGTTCTTTAGTGTTTCAACACCGTGCTGGCGTATCTATTGGCCGCCAGCACGAGTGACTTGGGTGCCTCCCTTAACGGCAACCGTGGCGGCAGAGCAACAATAACGACAGCAACAACGAAAATAACAATACGCCAATCATTATGAGCAGCGAACAATTTGTCGGACGCGAGCAGCGCGTTTCAAAAACTCACGCGATCTTCTCTCTGTTCATTGGAACATTTCTTCGAAAAATTCACTTCGATCAACGCCGAATGCAGCGGAGAAGTTGTCAGGAAATTTTCCCGATTTCTATCGGACAGATTTGTCCCCGAGCGAGGTCTGTTGTCCCACGCCGCCGCTCACTTGATCTCATTTCAAAGTAGTCTTCGCGAGTGAATTATGTCGGCTGTTCGGTGTTTTTGAGTATTTTACAACCGTCTGCCAGTTCACTTTCCTCGATCTACCTAGCGGCCATCTATCCTCACAATCAACCAGCAATCCAGGTGCTTGAGAGTGGATTTCTTGTACGTGCCATATAAAGTAGTCGAAGCCGCCAGATCACAGAGAGAGAGAGAGAAAATCATCATCGAGACAGATTGAGCGGCGATGTCCGGCGGCTTCTGTCACCATAAATCGATCGCTTCAACATTGCCACAGAGTCGGGAAGCCACGGACTGTTTTGAAAACATTCGCTGTGTAATGACAATTCTCGGTATGGCTGAGCCGTTGATTGGCACCTTGGGCTGGTGAATACTTGACACTTTTCTAAAACACCAATGGCTCGCCCGGTGAATGACACGACTGCGAACGGCTCTGAGAATTCCACGAGGAATCTGTTGAAACTATGAACTCTAAAACGTCAGAGAAACTTCCCCACCTGTGGCCTTTACTGTGTCTGTTGGCTACGAACATTTCCAGCGACCGAATCGAGAGAAGAGGAGGCGATTGCGAGTTGTTCGATGATGATTGAGACAAATTGAGTGAGTTTTTCATTGGCCAATCAGTCACGCAACGCGGAGAGCAGAAAGTTTCAAAAGGTCTGCATGCGAGCCCACCTCCTCGAGTCATGTTGGTTTTTGTATCCGGTGTCGTAATGACAGCCTCAAAAATTTTGAGCTTAGACGAAGACATGGCAGGTCGGCGGCTCAATTTTTCTCGTCTCCCTCCATTTCGCTTTTAGGACCGTTCGCTTGCTCTCTCGATGGCTGGCTCGCTCCCTCGCGCGCTTGTGGAGGCCTTAGGTCTCCCAGCTCAGCAGATTTCAATATAGTGTACGAACCCCCTTGTCAGTGCGCGGGGTTGAGGTTGAGGTTGAACATACTGGCAGGTCGGCGTGCGGGCGGGCCGGCCGGCAGGCCAATCGGCATTCTACATACAAGCATCCATCCATCGTTCCACCCATCGAGTCCGTCAGGAGCCGTTTTCGAACAGAGTGAGCCACGAGCCCACGACCAGAATAGATGGACTCCGATAGAGATTGCTTTGTCCAAGGTTGTATGCATTGGATTGGCGGGAGCTGCCGCCGCCACCGCGAGAGATGTCAGAGGAAGTCGGCTTGTCTGTCTGGGTCGGGGTGGAAGGGGGCGCGTCGACCAGAGAATATGAGGCGTGTTATTTGGATATTTTTATATTTGTTGTGGATCGATCAGAAAGCACAAAAAAGATGATTTCCCAAATCTGTTGCGTGTCCGTTCATCGATCAGATAGATAGCAGCGGCCGGCAGCGCGGAGCAGGTTCCGATACTCGATGGAATCGGGAATCCGATATCTAATGGTTTGCTTCAGTTGAAGAATTTGAAGTTGACCCGCACACTCGACGCTTGACCTCTAATAACAGGCGGCACTAAATAGTGAAAAGCCTCGAGGCCATTGTTGTTGCCGAGCCTCCGTTGAAGTCATCGGTTGGTCCAATCGGGCAGGAGTGAACCACCGGCTAGCTCTTGTGCGACATTTTCTGCGTCACTGCTCACAAAGCGGATCAGAGTTTCATGCAACATTGGATGCAGGCCGTCGTCGTTGGTAGCATCGTCGCGCCGTCGTCGTTGTCGCTCGCCATAAAGTCAACCTGGCTTTTCATCACAGGCCTACTCGGCAGATGACACATTACGAGGACTACTAATTGCCGTCTCGATAAAACGATATTTAATTCAATCATCATGCTCGTTATTATCACAAACACAACTTCGAATTCACATGAGGAGCCGTCGTGCTCCATTTACTTTGTGTAATAGAACACAAACTTTCAGAGCTGCTCAGAGTTGTCCATTCTCATGTAGAAGTCATTCTGAAACTTACGTGCAACGTGGACATTACGATCTAATTGTAACTAAGTTTGCGGCTTTCCTATAGAAGCTATTAAGCATCGGCATGCTCGTCTGTCAGGCCGAGGTGACGTGCGATCTGTATAATTATCCTGTCAAACGGCTAAATGCGAGGAACGCGGATGGACACAGAGGTAGGATGGAAGAAGAAGAGAGAAGTTGACGTTGCTTTATTAGAACAACATCCGAAGCGACCGAGTCTCTTTGTGTCATTAACGATTTGGCTCGCTCGACACCCACTTGAACCGATTCATCGAGAATAGATGTATTTGGTGAAGTTTGGCGCGCTGGTAAACGTTGGTAACCTGAAAGTAGAGAAAACGCTGCCAAAAAGGAAACTGCCGCTACCGTCGACGACTGATGTGAGCTGCAAGAAGCACTTGACGACAACGACAACAACGGACGCTCTTTGGAGACGAAAGATCCGTTTATCTAGCCGGGATCACCATCGTGCTAGTAGTACTATCATTTCGACTTACCGAATCAGGTCAAAATAACAGAACAACGCAACGTCCGCTCGATCCGACAAATCGTCGTCTCGCTCCACCGTCAGCTCTCTTAGGCATCCGTTCCGAGAACTATCGAACATAAAATAGAAAATAAGGGGTAGCGAATCCGAAGAGTTTTGAGAATTGTGAATTCTGAAAATCAAATAGATTTGGATTGGAGCAAAGGCGTTACTTTCGAAACTATGAACTACATCTATTCCGAGAAGTTCAGGCCGCATCGCAGTTCGGAGTGAAATCGATTTACTCATTTCGTTCTCGAAAAATGTTTTTGCGGATCACTTCGAGTAATGTGCTGAATGTCGAGGAACCGTTACCGAAACTCGCGGAAAAGACTATGCGCGATTATTTCCGTCGAGAACAGGTTTCCATCGGCTGATTTCTTATCTTAACCAGATTAACAGTGAGAAAACGCGTCACAAAGGGCGAGGGATTTTGACAGATTCTGGGTCTCGCTTTTCTTCGAAGTTTTGACATTTGAAACCCTGCGAGTGATTCACACGGAATACTCAAACGCGGGCTGAGAAGAGGAAATTCGTTTCCCCAAATCGAATTCGTTCTGCTGACGAAAAGAGCGCAAATATCGCTGTCGAAGTCTCAAGCTGGAATCTCTCCTGACCGAGACGTACAGTGCACTTTTGGATTTCGAAGATTCTATCTAGCTAGCTCCAGATTTTTGATGCAGACATCATGCATAAGTCAATGTCTGGGAACCTAAGAGGAGCCATGTTTGTGGTACCCAGTAGTTGTGACAGTGCGTCCGTCGGTCGGTCGGTCCGTCTTTTTTTTTCAGTCAATTCGTTCATGCGTGTTTTATGCGAGCATTGAATTTGCATTTGTTCGTCATGGTCGAGACAGTCGTTCCTTTCCTCTGCCACCATCATTGACAACGTGTGAAGCTGTCAGAGAACGGCAACGTTTCGATGATTCAAGCGAGAAAACAGCCGCGACTCCGCGCTACCATCATCAGAGTCTACCTCGCCACCGTCGTCGTCGTCGTCGTCTTCATCATCAGTGTCATGATCACCACCGTAGTCATGATCATGAATTACATTCGACCAAATATGGCGTCCATCTTGGAAGTTCTTCTCCGTTGAAGAATCTAGTTTCGCGAGAGAAGAAAACAGCGAATGAGATCTCGCCACGTGTCGTTAACAAAACATTGCCGGTTGCCGGGTCCACTTGGACACTTGTACGCTGTCGTGTGAGTAAGAACTCACTCAGAGAGCATGGAAATATGTACATAAGTGAGATTCTTCGCTGCATGACGTTCTCTGAGCAATATTTCTTCATTGGAAGCAAGGTCAAGGGTGGTTGGTTGGTCCGAGGGAATTTTTGGTCATCTCCGAGTGTCTGCTCATCTGTCTGTCGCTCGTCTCCCGATGTTTTGTGATGATGAATAAATCTACCGGCGGCGGCGGCGACGGCGCGGCGCAACCACAGGGAGTCGATTCGGCAAAACGCCGCGCCGGAATCTCGTACGACTCGCGACTTCTCTCAGAAGGTCTTATTACCCGCCTAGCGACTGCATATGACGGCCTTAATGGACTCATTGCCTTCAAACATTGTCATCATCCACTTTGCTTCTCGCTGCTCGTCAGGGGAACGAGCGAGAAAGAGAAATGCGCGGCGAATCTGTCCGGAGGACGGGGCAGCAAGATACTGTTGTGCTCGATTCCTGTATTCTGATGTCCATTCCGACTCAGGAGCGGATCGAATCGAGTTTCTTTTGAACAAGTTGGCAATCGGAATCGACCTCGTATGTATGCACGTGGGTGGGTGGGTGTCGGGGTCGCGGAATTTGTTCTTCGACCACTGGCGGCCAGAGGCGGAACCATTCTGGGAGTTTCGTGGCATCATCTCCTTCAGAAGAGGCTCTCTCTCGCTTGCTTCGAGCGACTCTATTTTGTTTGTGAATGTATGTAATTGTTTTGGCATTGTTAGTTCGTTTTCGCTTGTCTTCCGTCAGTTCACGCAGAACTCGAGCGTTTTCTCTCCGAACTTGACATGACAACGGCGCCGGCCACGAAAGCCGCGAAGACATGACGAGTTGTACAAACGCACGAAAGTCCGCTGAAGAAGGCCTCTGATCTGAATCAAACGAACACTTTTCAAATTGTCTGTCTGTCTGTCGATTCATCTCTCGGCTTGTTCAGAAACATTCTTGTTCTCTGTTCCTCAGTCCGAACACGCCGATCGTGCCGCCCTCGTCGAATCCGGCAGAAAAGTCGGAGCGACATCGGATCCATTGAAATTCAAGCTGGGTCGTCGTGTCACGTCTTCGTTCGAAGCTGCCGAGGACCGGAGAGCAGCTGCTCAACGCTATGGTTTTAATTCCTGTAGGTGATAGTCTTACTCATGAGCTCGTAGGGATTGTTTGTTAGCACAGATAACGTGCTTCAGTTCAGGGTCGTAAATGAGTCAGAGTGCGCGGTCGGCTGCAGTCACCACTCGGCTCCTTGTTGTCGTGGCAACGGCACAAGGCCGTAGTTATACTCACTGACTATCCTCCTGAATTCGATGGGGATGTCCATGGAATACGTGATCCAACACCTCACAGCCCGTTCGGAGCCCGAGCTGAAACAGCACTCTGGGTGGAATCGACCAACTTCACCTCGAAACTAAATCCGTTCCCCGATTCGGCGACAACTTCTCCCGATCGTGGGGTTCCGGGTGAACAACCAGCCCAGTGAGTTGCATTCCGCGACTCAAGAAGGAATTCTCATGCAAATAACTGAAATAGACGGATGGTTGATGTTGAGCGGTCTTTGACTCGTTAGCTGCGGTATTCTACCACGAAGATGAGCGGAGAAGAGAGAAAGAAACTCTCAATATCCTTTAAGCCTGCTAGACACGAGCTGACTTCCGAATAGGTTTCACACGTTGATCAATTCTGACAGTTTGTTGTGCGCAAGTGATGAAAAACTGACGAAGGCTACGTGAAGTAGTTCCCGAAAAAACTGATATTCGGAGAAGCTAGAAGAGGACAAGAGCTGAGATGAAATGGAGTTTAAACGCTGGTGACACTGTCGCATTTTTGAATTTTCCGAGTTATGGAAGATCTCGATCGCTAAGGTCTTCCAAACACCGAAGTTGACAATTTCTCTCTTTTTCTTCCAGATGAAATCCTTGGCGCTCGTAGTCCTGCTTGGACTAGTCGGCTTGGCGCGTAGCGATCTCCTCGGACTTCTAGGACGAGAAGCCGAGCTTAGCATTGTAAGTGAAACCCATCGATTTCATATTCATACGATGATATAGTATTTTCGTCGATACCCGCTGGTCGAGATGTGTCTTCCGGTCGAAGCAATTCGATAGCTCGTGACTTCCTTTGAATGGAAACTCAATTTGTCTAACTGCGGGCAGCCCGGAGTTCCCGAAATCGAATGAAGCCTAGTTGAAAAGAAAAGTCTGTGTAGCTCAGTTCGGCGTAAGCTAGTCGTGAAACCTAGCTCCGTCGTGCCAGACCGTTTTTGCCTCTGCACAAAATCAAGAGAGCGACTCGCTCGGATGATTTGTCGATTTCTTTCGCCTCCCAAAGGTTGACTTGAGCGTGAGGCGCCGCTGTCATCTTACTTCTAATGGTTATTTTATTATTATTGAGTGTCTTCGGTAAGCTGTCAAGTGAAAGCGATAGGATCCGCGCATTATGAATCAATGATAAAAGTATGGATACTTCGCATGAACTTTCGTGAGCTTTCGCGATATCTGAACGGAAACAAACAGCGGTTATCCGATCGGAGCTCCGCCACTAGGACTGGTCATCGGTTGACAAAAGGCATTTCTCGTTATCGGAAGCAGCACTGGTTAGTTCGTTGAGGAGAAATTCTCGATTCCTGATATTGCTCCGAGAAGTGGTTCAGATCGTCGCGTGAAAACTCGCATCGGCGAATTCGGCTTCGACTCGCTAGTCGGCCTGCAATGTGTATGATATGGAGCTGCATGTGGGAGAGATCCTCCGTGTGGACACAGAGTGGATTGTGGTCTTTGTCTTCATGTCTGAGGCCCAATCTTTTTCGTTGTCGTCGTCGCTCACTGCCACGAGACGACTGCACTCACAGGAAACGAAGCAATTTACTCGCTTCCTGTTGGAGGGAGGGGGAGGGGGAGACGACAGGGGTGTATTGGACCATGTTCTGTAGAGGAACCGAGGGGATAAATATAGGGGAGCAGAAGCAGGGAATCTAGGACGACAAATTCAACGGAACGTTGAGGAACGATGATGTCACCGTCAGCCGCAGGCGCCCGAAAGCTCAAAGTGATGAAGATCGCACTCCATTTTATGATCCGATTAGTTCTGCGTTGACATTCGGCTCGGCAATACCAACAATGCTCTCACAGTTTACTTATTTTGTTAAGCCTCATTCGGCTTTAGGAGATGCCCGGAACACCTTTTCGCTCTTGAAAACTTTTGTGACTTCGTGGCGGTAGTTGGCAGCTTCGAGATTCTCGCGGGTTGACGGTGTTCCGATGTCCTTGCCAGTGCTTCAGAACGATTTTCTCGCGAATGAATGGTTCTCATGGATCGAAATTAGCTAACGATCGCTTGATAGTCTTTTAGCTAAAAATTGCCTCTTTCGAAAGTTGAACTCCGCGAACCAGCGGCTCGACTGAGTTTTGAGATCACTGCGGCAAAAAACTCTCCAACGTTCTAAGCGATGAGTTTCGGCGAAACTAGCCGTTGCATCCCTGGTTTGTGTCTGAATGTATGCGTGCGTGCATGCATGCATGCATGCATGCAATAGAGCCCGTGTTAGTGGCTTCGAGTTTGTGTGCTCAAAAGCGAGCGACTCGGTTGAGGCGAAGAAGGCTGCGAGCTCACACATGGATCAGTTTAATAATTCATGTTGTAAGAAGGAACAGCGGGATTCATTGATCATCCTCACACCACGCATGCGCGGGAGAGATGAACCCAACACGAGGGAATGTCTAAAAATGGCTCGAGTTCACCTTGAGCTACAGATAGATGTACGCACCTCATCGTCGTCATCATTCTCATCCTCAGTCGCATCTGCTTTGTCATGGATCAACCGCAGTTTAAGCGATTTCGCTGAGAAACAAAATTATCATCTGTTGGCTGGGTACCGAGTCACAGACGGCGCGGCGCGTCGGCTCTATCGTGGGGACGACGACGGTGCGGCAGTCGTTTATTGGGCTCTGTAAAAAGTGCCCGCCAAATTATGTGCCTCTGATTAGGAAGGGACTTCCAGAAAATGCCAAATCGCTCGAACAGGGGACGTCGTTGTCGAAGCGATCGCTCGACCAACCTTGAATTTTCCTTCCTGTCGCCCTGGTCGATTTGATTGATGCCAAAAACCGTTCTCCAGTCGATCCAGGCAGATTTGAATTCGCTAAATCCGAAGTAGCCGAGATAAGCGAGCGAGCGAGCGGCGCCAGCCGAACTTTGGCGTCGCATACCGCTCCTTCGGCTCGGGACGTTTCGCTGCCCGGGCGATCTATCGGCTCTCATAAATCTAGGCAGAGACTCAACGGGTTTTGAACACGAATCGTAGCCGGCAACCCATTCGTCAATCACTTCAGAGGGCCTGGAACATTCATAGCGTTACCCGTCTAGTCGGCCGGTGAACCGCTCCTAAGAGAAAGGCAACAAAGGTTCCTGATTCTTTCGGTGAATTTTCTCGGAGAAGAAGTAAATCCGTTCAGATTAGGCTTCCAGCTGGGCTTGATTCTTTGGGAGACCCTCGACCGACTCCGGAGGGACCAGATGCGCGATAGCAGCGTCGAAAGTTGAATATTGTATCACTTGCATCAGATCCGGACGAGGGATCTACATAGTTGGCATTAAACTTCATTTTCAAAAACAAACGCCAAACGCAGCCAACAAAAACAAGGAAACAAGTAGATCAGATTCGTGACGTAGGTATTGACGAAACTGACTCGTCTTTCGAGAAACCCGCTCGGCCACGGAGCCGTGAGTCACTTCGTCTGCCAGGAATCCATGGGCATGTTCTTGACTTTCATTTCCATTCATTCAATCAATCAATTAATCAACTCTTTCAATTGTTGCAATCGTGGTTCCGATGTCGCGGCGTCGATTCGGTGCTCTTCTCGAGCGTAGCGTAGATTCCAACGCGATTCCTCAACTGTTGCTCATGAGGATGACGGTGTGAGTGAGTGAGTGAGTTCGCTGCGTACTCGACGCGTCAATTACTGACACATGGGAGATACTTCCACGACGTCTCAGAAACAGCCTGAACACGATCTCTTTTCTGGAATTTCAAAGGAACGCGACGATTCCTCTGGCTTCTTTTCTTCCTGCCCTGAAGCTGTTAGGTTTTTATTTTCTCCGGGCATCTTCTCTTCCCTGCCAAATTGCAGCACCCAGAAGCGTATTTCGAGCAGCTGTGAGAGCACGCTATTTCGTATTTGCCCGTTTTTGTCCAAGGATCGAAGAAAACGGCCAAAAACAAGCGAACTTACGTTGCACAACTGGCAGATAGACGAAGCGACAGAAGCAGTTTAGTTTACTGAGATTCTGCGATGATCAACAGGGCATCATTACCTGAGCCGGCGGACGAAATTCTTGCGCGCACAGAGAGGGATTTGGCGATCCGAACTGATTGCCCGTTTGTCTACCGACCGTTATGTCAAGAGCCCGCCCGAATATAGACAACAGATGCAAAAGTCAATCACACGATTCTCCTCTGTGAGAAGCCGAGGATGCGGAAAAGAACTCATTCGTGAGGTCGATGACAATGTGCGAAGAACGAATTCAAGTGGAAGGAATTTTATCACTTCATTTGGAAGTTCCGGAATATCGAATTCCGGCGCGAGATTTTTCCCCAGAAGAGCGAAGGGACCCGTCGTTGAATAGAATGTCGCGCCACAAACGCGACAGTTCAGTGGGTTCGAATCGAACCGGTTCTCGACGATGGCAGTCGACTGTCCACTTGGTGCACCGATGCGACAGCCTACATCTTCGATGGATTGCGTCTTCCAGATTATGATTTCGACGAATCTTCTCCCAATTCTTGGCTCCCTGTTTGCGGAACTTCGAGAGGAACGAATTCCGGAGCGAGTCGCGAGATAAGTTTGAGAGGACGACCAGGCGTCGCGTCGTCAAATCGAATGACCACCCGACCTTTTCGAATCCCGCAAACATCTCCGGACAACGGCAGCCTGACTGGGCCGCGGTAGAAGAGTCGTAGACAAAGCCGGCGGGGGAAAATGGAAAAATTGATGTGAAAATACCTTTTTTTCGAACACCGAAGTTCGGACACACGAGTCGAGTGGTGTTATCTCGATTTCAGACAAATCGTGTCAGATTGAGTTATACGTTGTTGCCAACATCGCTCTTCGTTCCTTCGGTCGGTCGGCGGGTCGATCGTTCATTCGTCAGTCAGTCACTCACTCACTCAGAGCCGTTGTCGTCATCGTCGTCGCCGCCGCCGCCGTCGTCGTCTGACCACCAGACGTCAATCAGATTTTTGCCTCGGATTCGAAGCAAAGGTCCGGCTCCAAAGTCCGAAGTTCTTCTTTGGAGACGTTGTCGCTCGTCTCGGCTGCTGCTTTCTTCTTCTTCATTTTTCCTTCCGCAGTTTTCAATTTTCAATACTTTTCACTCTTCGGCTTTTCTGAAAAATGCTTTTCCTTCTTATGCCGTCGATGGTAACGGCGGTGATAATCTGCCGCAAGTTGGGATCATTTCTTTGCCTAGCTGACCTGAGGCGAAGATCCCTTCCAAGCCAAGTAGCCGACCCACCGCCTGACGGACGACGAGCAACAACGGTCGAAGCAACGCTGGAAAAGTTGTCGATTTGAATTTTTCGACTTCTCCCCGTCTTAAGCCTCAACGGAACTGAAATTGAAACCGACCAACCACGAAAGCAGCCGAACAATCGCAGCCGAGGAAAGAGTTGCTTACCGTTGACCTCTGTACTGGTGGCACACGAGCCGCCGATGCTGCCGTAAACATTCAGGCTACGAAACAAACTTCGGAAAGCGATTCCCTGCTTTCTCCTTAACCACGGGAATATTTCTTCCGTGAGCATTTCTGCGCTTTGCTCCCGCAGGAGCTTTTCCCGTTTCCATGCGCGAGTCCTAAGAGACAACGGCCGCAAAGCCCACGGAACGAGAACCGTTAGCGCGGAAGTCTACTGATGCCCATTCCGAATGAATTTCTAGCTCAATCCCTAAACTTCATATTTCACCCCAAACAAAGAGGTCAAACTATCCACGATTTGCGCTTCGTTCGCTCGTGCCGGCGAGCGGGGGTCCCGTCCTGTGTATGAAGACGTATTTTACAAAATCTGCTAACCACGAAACACTGGATCACCCACGCGAGCTTTGGAGGAACGTACTTCATTAACGTCGAGCCAACAGAGATAAAAGTCGTCGTCGTCGTTGTCGATGTTGTTTTGGTCATTTTCATGTGCTGCGCGGACTAAGAAACGCGACCGGCAGCGGAACCATGTCCAAAATCGAGAGCTGGTCAGCCAGCATAACCAACAAGCGAGAAAAGACGGCTTTGAATCTGTGCACGATTCAGCTGAATTTACGCGCATTACTACTTGGAAAGAATCCGGTTTTCTTGCTCAGTTTCCTGAACAGGTGGCGTCCACTTGGACATAAAACATCGGAGATTTCGAGTCCCGCATTCGGCCCACTGCATTCATTGCCGCCGCTTCGATGGGTTCAATGGCTACGGCTCTTCGTTCGGTCTGACTAGACTTCGATGGCAGAACTGGAGATGAAACTTCTACCATCGGTTGGAAATCCCACTGTGCCGACAACGTTGGATTTCCTCGAGATTCGCTTTCGGTTCATTTGTAATTTTCTTCCATAAATTCTCAGCGTCTTTGCAGATTAGAATACACATAGCTTCGCTGAATTCTGTCAACTTTGGGACTCGATCCGCTCGGAGTGGACTCGTCTCTTTCATTGATGTGAAAATGTGTAACAGCGCACGACTCGCGTAACAGCACGGCACCGCACATGGCGGAAGGCCCACGTTGGAACCGACAGACCGAGCATTTGGCCAATTACGGGGCACCTATTCCAAGTCGAGCAGCCAGGAAGGCAGGAGCCGCGCTCGTAACCAGTCTCCTAGCATCATCACCGTCGTCGCTACTACTACAACTACTTTTTTTTCATCTTCTACTACATCCTCGGTACGGCGGCCGTTCTGCTTCCATTGTTGTCGCTGCTTCTGTGGTGGTGGCGGCGGCCACTTTTGGGGATCAGGGGGGCCTTCTGTGTTTGTGATGACGCTCACAGGGAGGAAGGGATGGACTGACGGACGAACGGATAAACAGATGCGGCTGCCAGTTGGTCGTTC
This sequence comes from Neoseiulus cucumeris, assembly GCA_021527715.1. Classification (NCBI taxonomy): domain Eukaryota; kingdom Metazoa; phylum Arthropoda; class Arachnida; order Mesostigmata; family Phytoseiidae; genus Neoseiulus; species Neoseiulus cucumeris. The sequence continues at coordinate 3,864,483 of JAJSRV010000004.1, read as the reverse complement.
ACTACTCGTCATTACTAAATGGTCAATTGTATCGTGTCACGATTTATTTTCTCCGTTGTCTACCGCAGCTTTGTAATTATGCCAATCGTTTCTCAGGTCCTCAATCAAACTCTGTTCCACTCATTACACTACAAGTGGTCCGCCACCGTTACACAAAAGAAAACAACGATTTTTGGGTCACTTAGAATACTGGACCTTCTCGATCAGTGCCACGGCAGACTTCTGCTCTGCTTTCGACGTCGTTTGCTTCTCCGAATACGGCGACAATCAGAGCTTGAGGTCGGATTTTGTCAGTGTGGATGAAGGAATTAGAGTCGAAGTGAACGCTTGAGAGTTTTCAAATGTCCGCTGCGGGTCTCGCTGGCTTCAATAGCTCTAGTCCGGGGTGGAGTCAGTCTCTGTTTCGTTTCGGCCGCTGCTGACTAAGCATCGAACACAGCTGTCCTCTGGAGCAGAAGAAGGAAATTCTGCATCCAGCACACTCTGTATTATTACAGTCCTAATTGGTGAATGCCTCGAGCACATCACGATCACGACCACTGAATTGCTTTCCTGACAATACACCATTTCACATGGACGGTTAGATGCACCGCGTTTCTCCGAACGCCTTTATACCTGGGATGAGGAACGATCGCGAGAAGAGAAACTCGAACTTTTTTTTTCGATAAACTACCTCGAAACGGGCTGCGAGAGCCTCTGATTTCTGATGAAATCCTCGAACGCGTACGCGGTAGACAACAACACGGTGGGGAACTCGATCGAGGCGATTGAATGAAAACTAAAGGAATGAGGTGGAAAATCCGACAATCACCTGGCCATCGTGTTTTCATTGAGAATCCGACTTTCAATCTTCAGAAACATCATATTATGAAGAACGGAGCGACATAGGAGATCAAAAAAACGTTGAAAAACGCGAGGGAGTGGCTTCCAACGAAGTTTCTGACTCTTCCGGTCGCTCTCTCGCTCGGAATTCCTTAATGAACTCGGTAGAGAGGAGTCGGAAATCGAAAGCGTTGGAGTCGGCGCCTGAACCGGCTCGTAGTAGAATGCTTATAACAGCCGCACTCTGAGTTACTGCAGACTTGGGCGCCTGTTTGGTTAACATCTCCTCCTACGCCACTACTGTCCACGGTAGACGGCCGGACAGAGCCAACATCTGCTGTTGATACGACGCGAAGCTCGAATTTGTTTCAAACGGCATTCATCTAAAAGAAAGGAAGCGAGCAAAATGAATTTCATGGGCTCGTTCGTTCGCTTGTCTTGAGCTTGATTCAATTTCACTTGTGCCGGATGGACTCTAGGCGTCTGCCGTCGTCGTCGTCGTCGTCGTCCGATGGTCGTTTGAATGTTGAGTCATATTCGACTCGACGCGTCGTAGGTCCGACGCCAAAGAGACGCGTAAGACGTGCAGCGTAAACGGGCGGAACCGAAATGCGTTCGTTCGGCAGTTTTCTTCTCCTCGATGACTGCGTTATGGGCGATCGCTGCCGCGGCGCCGATCGAATTCTGTCTCGTGGAGAAAGAAAGAAAGAAAAATGCTAAAAAATCAAAATCGAAAAAGAAAAACATTCACTTTCAAGGTTTATGGATTGGAGAAGCGTGGACTTGGATTCGTTTTCGTTCTCCAGACTTGTCTCTCGCGAAAGTCGCCGTTCCCACGACGTCAACGACGGAATCCGGGAGACATGTCGAATTTATTAACTGGCTGGAAGGCTCGGCGTCCGCGATTTTGTTGACTGTGGCGACGAAATGGCTTCGCCAGTGAGGACGACGGAGACGATGATGATGATGATGGTAGAAATTACGATTGTGCCATCGCAGTTGATAGCGTGGAGCGTCGTTGGCTCTAAGTGATGACGAACTGGATCAACGAAGCGCTTCATCAAATCGCCCGATAGAAGCTCGTCGGGGAGCGCGAAAGTTTAGCGTCAGTTGAGAATTGGGTGTCCAGTCAGAGGGATACGTTTCGTGACAAGAGCCAGCTGAAGTGCGAGTGCTAGAATGCTCGAAACGAAATCAGCCAACGGCCCGCTGCTCACGACAGAATAGCCACTGCTAGGACCGCAGTACAACAAAGATTCTGCAGCCGCGCGTCGTGTAGTATCAACGGAAAGCAGGAGCTCAACGACTAAAGGACCGCAACGATGGACGACTCGTTCCACAGTAGAACTTCGTTCCACGCCGTTGGAGATCCCAACGACCGCCGCCGATCCGAGTGAGTCCTCGACCATGAAACCGATCGCAGGACTCGAGTCCTACGCTGGCTCCAGGTCGAGGACAGAGCTCCCGTTGTAATTTGGCGCCTTTCCCCATTCCAATAAGAACGAACGCTTGTCGGTTTCAGCTTTCGAGTCCATTGTGTTTTTCTGTTCGTTGGGTGGGGTATCTCTTTGTCTGACCGCGCGAGCGTGTGCGTCTTTGGATCTACGAGACCGTTCAACGAGAGAGAGAGAGAGCTGGGAAAATGGGATAAAGTAGTGCCAGACTGGGCGGGTGGGTGAGTGGGTGGGACGGTGGGGCGTTTTATATTGGGGGTTGTGTAAGCCCTGCGCCGGCCCGCTCGGCTGACTGCCCTACAGGCCCCGCTGGCAGCTGTCAATTCGCTGACAACGGGACAAGCATGAATGACATGGTGGGCGATTCAACGAATTTTCCTCTATGGACTCGATGTGGTCGCCGTGGCCCTTGCGAGCTGTCGATGAGAGCCGACAGAGAGGATAAGGCTGGGTTGTGACGGTGTTGAACTCGTCGTCGATGAGATGCTCTTCCTCCGTCTGCCGGCGACGTCGTCACTTCATAAACAGAACGCTTTCCGAACGTGAAGATGTCTTTGATGACAAAGAACGACTCTGGTTGAATCCAAGGTGGAACATCTGTCCACATTGAGAGGCATCGTCGTCGTTGTCGCCACCGCCGCCGCCAGAAGCAGCAGCAGGGACCGAACTTCCGTCACGTTTCAAGCAAAACGGCTTTTATTCCTAAATCGAAGCGCATCGACAGAAGAGAAAAAAAGTCACTTCGTACACCCGTACGCCTTCTGTTCATGACGGATTGCGCTGGAGGGAGCAGCAACGACAGCAGCGGCGGCGGCGGCAGACAATTGTTCCGTATTCGTTCGACAAAGAGTTCGAATTCTGAAGGGTTGTTGCTTGGTTGCGGTTGTCGCTCCACGCTTCACGCTGTCGTTCGGCGATTCTTTTTCCATCGCCGTCGTATCAATTTATTCGTCCACCTATCTTTCGGTCCATATGTTGGCGTCGATTGGTCATGTGTTTCGCCGAAGTCGCCATCGTCGGTTCGCAGCATTTCGAATCGAAACTCCCGATCTGAAGCTTGTTCACCTGGACGTTCACCGTTGTCGCCTCTTCAACAGTTGGGCGGGAAGGCAAAACGTCACCCACTCTTCTTGACAGACCCAGCGTCGGATCTCCAGGGCGTTTGAAGCCGCGCGAATTTTTCCTGCTTTTCCCTCTACTCTCGGCCAGAAAAAGGGTCGTCAATCGCCTGGCTCGGCGATGGGTATCGTCGTTGGCGAAGCATACTCCGAGCGTCGCGTCGTCACGCCGATTGAGAGATCATTAGGAAAACACAACGGAATGTGCCGCGACGCAGTCTTTTTCAAGATTCGCTCGATTTATTTTCTAAATTCTCCCCATCCCTTCTCTGTAGTCGCCGGAAATCGTTTCTGTTCATTATTCTGTCGTGTTTCCTTTCGGTCAGCACTCGTTTAGGGTTCGCTCGAAGGACCGATCTGGACAGAGCGACCGATCGTCATCTCGAAGAACAGGAAAGGTATTTTGTCACGAGCCAGCTGGTCGACCTCAAGCTCCCCGAGAGTGGAAACTTCGGAAGTTCCCTTAACGAGTGGGAAGCGATGCTGCAGTTGTTTCAATCTATCAGTCACCTGGCTCTTGGAATCTACAAACTGAAAGGCGTACGTTACGATTGTAACGGAAAAGAAAAGAAAACACTCGGATACTTTGAACGAACGCTCTCTTCCAGAGCGGACAATGGCGTACATTGTTCGATTTTTCAGCTGATAGATCCACAGTGCTGATTATCGAGCTGTGAAAAGGCCCCACGGGTACGGTACTTTCGTGCATCGATTCGACTGAATGAATGGATAGATGGAATGAATGAATGTACCAAGCCAATCGATGAATGGAGAGATACATTGAAAAATCGATGAACGAAAGAAGAGAAGCAAAAAAAGAAACGAAACTTTCCCACTCTCGAAGCGTTCTAGTTCAATGAAAGCCGATCGATGTTTTCGGCTCTCGCACACCTTGGGCACGGCCAGCGCGGGGACGGCCGGCATTCGAATCGATTTGCATGAAGATAGAGTCATTCGTTGGAGACAGCTTGACGATTATCTCTGGTGTCCGATCTCTTGATGAACCGCTCGACTTCGTCACACAGCTTCGAGACTCGGTTTTCCTCAATCGGCGGCGGCGGCGGCAACATGGCTTGAAAATGCAATTGCCGCTCCGCCTCGGTGGCAGGGAACGGAGTCATCTTCGGACGGGATTTCGTCGCTTGGATTAGAACATCGTATGCATGACAACGAATAGTTGTCATTTTTCCCCGTACTTGAAAAGTGGGTGTTCGCTCCGTCTGGGTGAGTGTGTGAATTTGGTCGTGTGTGAACGTCACCCAGCGGTCTTGCTCTGACGCTTTACTTTGAGGGTCGTCGACTCACGGGTGTGATGAAGGGAACGAGAAGGGAAAAAAGCCGAAGACAATTGACAACAGCGGCTCCGATGACCGTCTCGCCGTCAACTGCCTCTTCTTCTTCTTCTTCTCCTTCTGACGTTTTCCCGTTCCCCGGGAAACACCTGCCCCTGGGTGCAGAGTTCTTTAAGTTTCGTTCATTCTTCGGGGTCTGGAACTGGAAATCATAGGAATTCTAATAATTACGCCGTTTTCCAAACCAGAAGAGCCCGATTCTGCTCCAGGGCGATGGAAAGTTGACGAGTTAACACAGATCGAGTACGTGTCGTTTCATTATATGAGAGTTGGATTAGCCGTCATCTCTGGAGCGTTTCACTAAAGCAACTGAATGGTGACTCACAATGATCGTCGGTTTCGGGAACATTCTCTCGTGCCGCTCTGCCGCTCGACCTCACTGGTAGAGTTCAGTTCCGCTTCGGTTTGCTGCTGTTCAACAGAAAAACTTGGACGAAATGATACACGTGTCCACCCGCCCAAAGAACAAAGAGCCGGCCCGAGTCGTCCGGCGGAATCACAATTGTGATAGAAATTTTCGTTCTTGTTACAATCGCCATCCATCGAAGCTCGTCGGTGTCGGCGGCCCGAGTCCTCTCTTGGCTCGGTCGCTTGACTGCTCGGTAGCGGCCAATTCGTCGAAAAATGTCGCACTTTGATTTTTGAAACAGCTTTCGAAAAAGCAGCCAGCTATCTTCGTCATTTTTGAGTGAACGTCGACGGCCAGAAGCTCGCCGATATGTTTTGCAACGAGCTCTTCGGACAATGCTCAAAGCCAGCAATCGAAGGTGTGTCTGTTCGCGAAGTCCGAGAAGAGTTCTCGTGGTGGCGCGATGACCTCGAAGCCGAGATGGAAAAGCGCTGATCCCGCGAATTCCATTGAAAGCACGCTAAGTCGAAGGGCGAGTCAGCTGAGGAGATGTGAGGGATCCCGGACGATCATTCGAGTCCGGGCAAGCAAAAGAGAAGAAAAAAAGATACCGTCCGTCATTTCGGAGCGGAAAAGCGCGCGCTTCGTACTCGTGGGACTTCCATGAATTCGAAGAAACAGTCGACAGCCCGCCACAAGAGGAATGTGTGGCAAAAATTACGAACGAGAAGGGAAACCGATTGAAGTTTATTTCGATTCCAACCCTTCATCGAGTCTGGCTTCATCATTTTTTTTCTTTCGAACGATTTGTTGTAGCAACGCCGAACACGTTTCCAACGGTTTCGAAAGCTCACCATCTGCTGTCGCTGTGAGTGGTCGACAGACCGACCGAGCGACTGACTGAAAGGCAGCTGTTGTCATCGAGAAGAGAAGATCTGGATTCACTGCGCATTTGGCGCGAAATCACAAAATATTTTCTCTCATCATCTGGCGAACGGAATACATGATACTTGTCGGATCTAATCTTCGGCTGAGGAATCTTCATTACCGTTGGAGCCGAACTCTCACTCACTCGTTGTTCTTATACAACAACCGTAGGGACCTTGTTTGCTTGGGAAAAACGTGCTCTGCTCTGAACCCTCAATTACCGAGGAGCCGTGAGACTCGAAACAAAAAAAAAACGAAAAAACACATTCTCAAATCGAAACAATGCCTGATTCTTCTTGTCCCCAATACATATGAGGGAAGTGTGGTCAGCCCTGTCAACGGAGCACGCGTGCGCCGAGGTCTGTTTGTTGGATTGACAAGAAATGTTCTAAGTATCGAAGACCAGTAACCGACTGAGGAACCGTTGTCAAGTGTCACTGCCAAAACCCAAGTCAACGCTAAAGAGGGTTCGGCCTCGGTGGTGGTTTTTCTCTGTTTCTATCGGAAGGTGAGGTTATGCGGCTGTTTATCAATACAGGGGGGAAAATTTGATTGACGTGACGTTGAGAAACGCTCCGCCCAAACTGAGATCCCCAGGATGCTAGCTGCTCGTCCTCAATCAAAATGATTCTGTTATCTTCGTTTCGCTTCAGACTATCATCGCACCTTGATTGTTGATTTTATGCTGGAAAGGTTTCGATACACACAATCTGATACCGTGATGGACCGGAGAAAGCAACACACGAGGTGGCGATTCGTCATTTCTCACTAATCACTTACTGAGAGCCTCCGAAGCGACCTGATCGAGAAAGTGAGGATTTCAGCTTCATGAGGGGCCTTCTGATAACAGTATCGATTCGATCCGGTTGATTGAAAACGAGAAAAAACTTAATATTTGTTCAAGGGAGTTTAAACAGGCGATAGAGACTCTCTATCCGACAATGATGGTGGTCGTGGCACCCAGAGCGAGCTTGGTGTGTCTGTCCAGAGGTTCGTTGTGGCTGTTGTCCACCTGGGGCCTTCGTTGCCCGTTGTGAATCTGTGACTTGGCTGCCCAGGCTGGCTGGCCGGCCGGCCGAGCGAGCGGCTGCTTCCGCCCTTAGAGGCACACAGTTCTCAATGCGAGCACCCGACACTCCTCTATGCGCGGCTTTGTGCTCGTTTGCAGTGGCGCTGTCTTCAGTGTCGTAGTGTCGGGATTCCTTCGGATCTCCTCACCGAACGGAACGTTTGGCCGTCGCGGGCCGTCAAGTGTGAAGACCCAAAAGCAAAAACTGTCTCTTCACGAGCTCAGCCAGTCAGACGGCTCTGAAGCTAGCACACTTAAACGCGCAGCCAAGCCTCAGTGAGATGAGTCAATGTCAATGGGAACGGAGGTGGAGGGGGACGACGCCTGACGACAACCGCGTCCACGTCGAAAAGTCATCGTGCCGGAACAGACCGGCAGTTTCCGGTGTATGCACTGTGCATTGTAATTTCGTTTCAATAAGAGACTTCGGGACGAGAAAGTGGACGAAGGAAAGAAAAATCAGTGAATACAGTTTTCATGGGATGATCGATTCTGTTGAAGAATTTTCAAGCATCGGATCTTTCTGCTTCAGCGAACGCGGCTCGTATCGGTTCTCGTTTTCAGAGCTAAAGGTTCCGTTGAGTGAACGCTATGATATCTCAATCTTTTCGAGCTGTGGATTCTCTTCTCGACGCGCGTGATAGATTACTCTCACAACAGATAATTAGAGAAATTGGAGCGGATGCGTTTTTCCTCTAAAAATTTCTGTCCTGCTCGCCCCTCGAGGCAAGTGATAATTCGTTTTTGAATTCAGAGTTCGAAGTATAACGCTCGCAATGGGATCTTGAAGTTGGAGATCGAGATTCAAGGAGATGGAATAATCATTTTTTTTCGGGGAGAACATTAAAAATTCTTCGATAGCAATCTTCGAAACGACGTATACGTGTACGGTGATTTATGGTCGCGAACGGTGGTCACTGTAAGTGTGCGATATATTTTTCGCCCCGACTCGAGCTCCGCCGTACCCCTGTGGAAGCTAAATGACTCTCGGGGTATCTTTCTCAAGTTGGTAGATCCGCTATATTGATCAGGGGCCCTCCGGTGATTCGACGACTTTATCACACAAATTCCTGTGAGTCGAAAGAGGAAAAGCTCTCATGATATGCATCCGCTAGGTGTGCAGCTGTAAAACCCAAACACTCGAGCCAAAGAACGAGTTTCTCACTCGATCCCCAACCTTCAGATTCGGAAGTAAAATTCCATCTCGAATCCTCGCGCGATAACTCACTCTGTCGTCACTTGATTTCAAGTAACTCTTGACGCGAGAATCTAAGTGATTTCTCTCGAGGCTCGATCCTTTGAAACACCTCGCCGACGAATTCAATTTAGCATCTGTAAAAAGGTTTTGTCCGAGTCACCGAACGCGAATGAAAAAAACCGCTCGGACGTGAGGTGCTCCGAGACTAAGCATGACTAGCAATTAAGGCTAACGCTTGCTAAATTAAGTTCATTTTACGGCCGGTTGAGCGACGTCGATGATGGCGACGGCGACGTTGCTGATGATGCCACGGCTTTGTTCATGAAAAAAAGAGTGCGTCCGTCAACGGAAGAAAGCTGTCGGAAACGATCGCAGTTTTTCCACCGTGGGAGCCACTCTTCACGCAATCGGGAATCTTTCAATCTCTCCGGACGGATTCCCGGCGCGCGGAAACTTCTTCCCAGAAGTGCCTCCCGGGCATTCATTGAAAATTCATGGTTTCAGAAGAACAACAACAACAGTATTTCATCCGCTTTGCTGTTGGAAGTGACGAGAAAATATCGTCTCATATCCATGTTAGAATTTGTTCCTAAGCGACAGGATGTGAGTAAGGAATAATAAGTCTCGAATGGCGGCTCGCCCGGGGTGTTTATGCCAGAGGAGTGAGCGAGCAAGCGAGCCAGTCAGTCAGTCAGCAAGCGAACGAACGAAGCGACTGAGGCCCTTTCTTTCCCTACCCGCTTCCCTGCCCCTCCATACATGGCTAAACTCGTGACTCAGGAGGACATCATTGATCCTGAGCCTGCCATTGCTTCATATCCCGCTCCGATATCTGTTCATAGTTTGTGGGAACATATGGCTCGACGAGCCCTGGGGGTGTGGAGTCCGAAATGATTAAACCGAGAATCTGATCTACCTGTTTTTCGCCGGATCTTGACGGAGGCTCGCATATGTTCCTGGCGCCACCTCAGGATAAAGAACTGACAAAAATATTCTCTGGACACCTACAGAAACTCAAAGATCACATCTGTGGACGGACCCAGAAGCGATCCTTTTGTCTCGGCGCGGCAGAGCTCCGGTGTCGTGTTTCGGTCTCTTCTTTTCGTTCGAACTCCCCCGTTGTCTAACGTTCGACCACTAAACGTTGCAGATCCGAAGCGATTCGCTCGAGAATTTTTCATTCAAAACCGAAATGCTCCAGCAACGCGACGACAGTGTCACTAGAAAGCGCGATTCTGAACGTTGCTGGTTACGAGTGAAGGCGGGGCGTTGGATCTTGAGCGTGGGGTCCCTCGTCATCTGCAGGCAAAAGTCACGCGAGATCTCCGTGCTCTAGTGCACTTTTCGCGATTGTAGAGCAGACCAGAGCCAAACAGACTAGCTCGTAGCTGAGCAGAGCGGGCCAGGCCACCGCAAAAATCGCGAAGCGCAATGGCACTCGCGACCGTTGGTTGTCGGAGCCACACGCGATGCACTGAATACACGAAACCGCACCGTTAGATCATAATTCTAGTTCATCTCGTTCGATTCGATCCAATGATTTCTCTTTCTTCAAATCCGCTCATCTCTCGGTTTCCACCCACGTTAAGTGAACCACCCGCGAACACACGAAAACTCTGACCTGAGACTATCCAGCTCCCATTATGGAAGAAGGAAAGAAACGTTTTTCCACCAGCGTTGATTGCATCGAGCCCAAATACAAAGATTCCTGATAACATTCACAAAAATGCTGAGAAGATCTGTGGTCTAAGCAGTATTTCTTCATTATTGCAGTTCAGAGAAAGCCTCATGGGAGCATCGTGGCTGTCATTCCTCGAGGACGAAGGAAGATTCACCGTTTTCGCTCCAACCAACCACGCTATTGATCTTTTCGGACGCAGTGAATTCGATCGTTTAGCCGAGGCCAACAAGAAAGCGTTCCTGCGAAACTTTTTCGGTGAGTTCCCTCTCGATTCCTGACCACGCCGAAGATATTCTCCAATTTGGGCTGGATAGGAATTCATCCTCAACCTGACGACCTTCTGTTTCAGTGCAAGTTGCAATCAGAACCGACAAGCTGCCCGATCACCAGGTCTCCTTCCAGAAAGGAAATCCCTTACTGTTCTTCGCAAAAATGTGGGAAGACGGACAAGAGGTGAGCGCTGATTCTTCCATTAGGAAATTCCTTTCTTTTCTTCTAACGATCATTGGTTCATCAATCTGTCAACACATTCATCGCTCCGCTCCATCAACTTAGGTAACTCTGGCTTCTTGGTGGTCAATTTGTTCCATGAGTGAAATGTCCGCCCCAAAAATCACTGTCTACATTGGATTCGTTCGAAGCCGACGAAAGCAAAGCCACGGCTTGATTCGATCTGAACTGAATCGGCCTTACCACATGGCACGCACAAAAACTCATCTGGGGAAGCCTCCTATGTCATGATTTGTGTTTAAGTGCTTCTTCTGTCGAATATTTTCGCCTCGTCCGGCACCGAAAGTCCCGTTCCGCTCAGGTATCCGCAATCGCTTTGTCAACATTCCGTCGATACGTGCCTCGTAATGAAATCGTCCGAATCCAAATCCACGAGGAAGATATCGTGTTCTCCATTCTGTTCGCGTGCGTGATACCCTTTGTCTTAGGTTACGAACTAGCTTACATTCGAAAATTTATCATTATAAACAAATCCTCTCCAAATAAAGAACACTCACTTTGTTTCTCTGACGGACGGACGGACGGACGGGCCTTTGTTAGTCTGTGTTTGCGTGTGTTTGGGCGGCGGACCACGACACATTCTATCTTCAAGTCGGCCAGGCAAATCACGACTGCGGATCCCGCAACGAAATCGCCTTAATAGTCAGTCATCAGGAGGGAAGAAAAATTGTGTCGGAGCTGTTTTCCTCAATGCAGACAACACATGAAATAGATGGAGCTCAATCGGATCTTCTCAAATTCATTGAAGACACATTTCCCATGTAATGAGTCATGAGGTCCGCAATCATCGGGTTGTCATCTCCAGCGAAGAACGAGTCACGGTTTTGTGTCGTCTTCCGTCAATCGATTGATGGAATCAGAAATGATCTTGTCATCAACGCTCGTTTGAGAATTGGACTCGCTCTTGAAACTCGTTTCAACAAACTCTCTTTTTGTTTTCAGAAATTCTTCGTTAACGAAGCCCAAATCATCAGACAGGCTGCAGGATCCGATGAAATCACGATCTACCTCATCGACAAAGTGCCCAACTTTAGACCCTTCGAAGACAGCCAGCCTAACGCTAAGGACCTCTTGAAGAATCTGGATGTGCTTTTCGGCGTAAGGAATAATGTCCTGGAATGGTGTTCGAGCATTGGACTTTTGATGGAACAGTTTCTTCAATATCCAACATGAACTTTCTCTTGAATCCTAACGCAATCACGGTTTCCACAATTTCAGCTTAAGGGAATTTCAGTGGAAGGATTCCGCGATCGAGTTGAGCAATTGAAACTTTGGGACCTTTTCGCCGGGTGAGTAACTCTACTTCAACATGATTTCCATGTCGAAATTCGATTCTTGCCGATAGTCTCAATTCATCGCGAACAAATCTGAATAATTGCACCCCGATTTCACAGGCAACGTGGGACGTTCTTCTTCCCGATGATCCAATCTGTCAACTACAGAATGACAAAGGAAATCATTGAAGCCCACATCATTCCTGGAAAGGTCCTATTCACCCCGCACTTCCAGCACGAGCGATTCCAGACGCTCGCATTGCGCGACGAGGGAAGCCGCTTCCAGATCAGTCTCGTCAACGAAACTGACCACAATGTGTCACACCGTTAGTTTCGCTTCTCGAATCAATCGGCGCAGAACGAATCGATGTCTGACAGCCCTGTGATATCCATTCCAATCGGTCGACTTTTGATTCCGATCGGCGTTTGACGCTTTTCCATCTTCGATTTCAGTTCTGGTGAAGAGTACCATGAGTCACGGTCAAGCGGAGAAGACATCGATCGTCGCCCGACTACAGATGGCAAACGTACCCATCGAAAACGGAGTTGTGCATTTCATTGAATCGCCACTCGGCATTGCTTCGAAATCTGTCTGGGATTATCTTCAGGTTTGTTTCGCGGCTCTATCTGGCTTCGATCAATCTCCCAAGCTACTTTTTCCTCAAAAATGATTCTCGAAATTCGGATTGTTACTGAATTTCCTTTTACAGGACGATAAGGAAAGCCGTGACCGATTCAACAGCTTCGTCGAGATCGTGAGAGAATCAATCGAATTCAAAAACGAGCTCCGCAAAACAGCGATGAAAACTCTCTTCATTCCGAGTAACCAAGCTATTCGCGTACTGCCAAATGATGTTTGGAGCCAGTACAGATCCAACCACAGCGAGCTGACCAAGGTAAAACACAAGTCGGGAAGTTCATGATCTTCTTCTATGAAACACCATCCCATTATTATGATTCAGAGTTCCGGACTGGATTCCTCGGAAGGAATAGCCTGATTGTCGATGACACTTTGTTTCTTCGAACTCGTTTCAGCTGCTGAGGTATCATTTAGTGCCAGACCAGATCATTACTGAGGATTCCTTGAGGAGTTCTTCAGGTGCCGTCACAGCTTACACCGCCGCGAGTGTTCCGTTAGTCGTTCGAGAGATTCAGTGCACATCCGGCTGTACGTTTAACTCTGGTACATATCGATGAAGGTTCCCTAGGTATTTCCCTGTTGTTCACCCTTGTTGTACACCCCTGTTCACCTATGCCGCAAGCGTCTTGCGTTGTAGTCTCACGCAGCGCCAGCAGCTATTATTCGCTTTGCGATGATGGTATAACTGGTCTTTGGTGATAATTTGCAAGGAATCCGCATCACGGGGTAAGGTATCATTCAAACGAAAATGCCAACGTTCTCGAAAGTTCCAAACTAAGAATTCCATCTCTCTATCGACAAACATCCTAACTCCCATCGAGTTTGTTTGTTCGACTACATCTCTTCAGATGTTAATTAGGAGAGATTTTTCGATGTAGGAATTCAAATCTCAGCATGTGGAGCAAAATTCTTGCTAAAGACTGAAGTGATAGGCAGAAAAGAGATTCTGTCTCATCAGCTCTCACTCGATCCCGATGGAACGAATTCGGAGAGACAAATGTCCCGCTCGATAGAAGTGTCGATCATCAAGACCTTCATCATGATCGCAATTCGTCTGAGTTTTGAGTCTTCGTAGAATCGATGAACGGGCAGCATGTTTTATGCAGTTTGTCATGCCGAATGTTACAATGATGAATGATCAGTTAATCGATCGAGAATGAAACTAATTTTCTCGTACTAATGATTGTTACCTACGATGTGATTGAGTGAATATGTGAGGACGCTGCCGCTAGGTCAATGCTTGCATGGCACCGAGCAACGAATCCCCCCAAACTCCTGCTGGAAACTGTGGGAAGTGGAATTGGCAGCATTGCTCTAACATATTTTCTGTTCAGGTGCCAACAAAAGTCTTCTCGTCGAATGCTCCGGAGTTAACGCGACCGTGTTGAGTGCTGACATCGGCACCACAAACGGCGTGATCCACATCATCGATCGCGTTCTTGGAGCGCCATCGCATTCGCTCGGATGGAAACTGCAGAACGCAGAACCCTTAACGTAAGTTGAGTCGCTTTCTTTCGCGAAACTTGGTATCTGTGAAGTGAGTAACGAATCAGATCGGAGGAACTAGAGGGGTTTCTCACTATGTACTCGGCCGAGATTGAGTTTTGTTTCCATCGTTTCAGGACCACGCAAGCTGTAGCGACCAAAGGTCATTGGAACAAGAAGTTGGACAATCCGAACAGCCATTTCACCCTGTTCGCGCCCAACAACAACGCCTGGCGTCGAATCGATGATCATGACTTCGACAGACTCGTTCGTCAACCAAGCGAACTTCATGATCAAGCTGCTAGTATCATGGATCGTCATCTCGTGGATTTGCAATTGAGTCGCGACGAACTTCTCAGGACCTCTGAGCTTAGGACAGTTCGTGGAGACTTAATCAGGGTATCCCATGATAACGATCAGGTGAGTGACTCTGTCTTCACTGTGGACGTTCATTCGACACCGCCACAAATGGAAATATTTTCGCCGTTGAACCTTCGTCAACAAATGAGACCATGCAGATTTCTGAAGTTTCAAAATAGTATGCTCCCGATCCGCAGATTCAACTGTCATGGAGGAATCAACTCTGCTCGGTCCTCAACAGCGACATCCACGCAACAAACGGCGTCATCCATATTATCGATTGTGTTCTCATGGAGAGCGATGATTTGGTTTCGAGGGCGCAGGCCGTGTCCTCGTCCGTCGCCTTGGTCTTCGCTAGCGTCGCTGCCGCCATTTTCGTCATTGGCAGACACTGAAACATCGAGTAGAACGCTTGCGCCAGGAATCCAAAGAATACCCAGCTAGCGGTCCACCGTTTCCTAGAGAGGAACGGCGAGGGGAAAATTTAGGCATCTGAAAGTGAATTCTTCAACTGGGGCGCAATTCTTCATCAACCATTTGTAACAATCTGAGAACAGAGACCGGAGCTCGGAGGGAATACAGCTCCTGGAAAACTACACCGAACAGCTTTGAGCTGATTCGAATATGTAAAGAGTGTCGCGCTAAACCTTCGAAAAGTTTTTTGCCAAAAACCAAATCAGACCTAGATCCAGAGCGACACTCAATCCTCTCTAGCCAAACTGGAAGCACACGTTGAGATGACGGAATCTCTTGTGTGCCGTCATTGAATGATTACTAAATGCAACTGAACATTTTGATGATGGAACAACAACCTCTGCCGATACGGCACTCACAACTTACCATAAACGGATATCAATTTACCTAATTTTCGGAGACGCATTCGCGAGCCATAGCCTTACTGATGTGCAACGCGCGCGCCACAGCGACCAAACAAATCAACGTGGATCGCGCCCATTCATGAGGTTTGTAGCTGTACGGTTGCTCTTGTGAAAGAAACAAAGAAAGAAATGAACGCGGAAAGGGAGGAGCTGAAGAAATTCAAATGTTGGGATGGTGGAACCAGTCGCCCGCCATCATTGGCTCGAATTTGGGATGCATGCGCCATGTTTTTTGAATCGATTCGGCCGCACCATACATCGATTTCGTGAATCACTCATCCATCCATACATCCATCCATTTGCCTGACTGACTGACTGGCCGGTTGATTGATTGATAGATCGATTGATCGTATATCTCAATAATAATTCACACGCGTCGTCCTCATCTCTATCGGAGCTACCACTCTATCCGTAAGCCAGCGAGCGAACGAGCATGCGAACCTCACGCGGAACGGATTCCACGCCCATGAGTTCTCCGGCGAGCCATCCGTGCGCGATGTTATTTATTTTGTAGAATTTTTTCTCTGTCGATATGTGTTTTTGTCCGACCAATGGTCATGTCGCAACATGTTGACAAATTCTGAATCCCGGTAAGATCACAGCAACATGATTTTCAACGACGCCTCTGATTGTTTCTGATTGACTCGAGTTTGCACTCGCTGCTCAGACGTGGGAGGGAGCGTTCGTTCCTTCGCGACCTCGAACGACTCGGTCAGAGCGAGGTCGCGCTTTCATTCCAGTTGAGTTAGTTTGGTTCGAGTTATTTGCGACTGATTTTTTCATTGTTCAAAGAGTGCAGCAACCACGATAGTGTAGGAGGAGTAGATACATACATACAAACAAACATACTATTTCGAGACAACGATGATAACCAACACCGTTGTTGTCCCAATCACGACTGAGTGTGTGAGTCCTGTTTGCTGCTAGAGCTTCCGTTTGTGGTTCTCTTGCTTGAGCTCAGACGAAAAGCCTGCCCAGTTCATTCTTCGATTTCTTTTCAAAATCACGTCTCATCCTAAACCATCTCATCCCACCTCTTCTTATCGATTTGTCAGGTGCATCTAAAAGGCAGTTACAGTGGCTGTTTTGTCCGCCCACTTGGTCATCGATTTCCTTCCGAATTCGAACTTCTGCCAGATTCCGAGTCCAAATAAAATCCTTTAATTTCGATGCCGTTGTGGACGCGACAGAACCTCAGTGGTCCGCTTGAGCTAGCTCGACGTTTTTTTCCTTCTCTAACTCGATGTAAGATAAGCTGGAATTCCGATCGATTTTTTTCTTCAAAGAGCATGAAAGAGAGCACGATTATTTGAAATATTCGATGCCACATAGGGACCCTGAAACACTGCCGGAAAAGCGTGGAACGTTCACTAAGAACATGAAAAAAAAGAGATTACAGAAACGAATCTGGAAACCTCGAAGCTACGGACAACAGAAGCGACAAGTGATTTGCTGTCTGACTGGCTAGTTGACTGATTGACTGAGTGAACGAATGACGCGAACCGTTTCGGCTTCAGATTTTCCTCTCTGAGTGCCGAGAACCAGAATCGGGTTCCGTTGAGATCATCGCCCGCGTTCAACGCACCTTAGGTTGAGATGGGTACTCCCCACTGCGGGACCGGACCTCTCCTCATTTATTCTTCCTCGTCACTTGAAAATATTTCCAGCGTCCGAACACGAAAATTCTACGAGACTGAAGCTCATAGAAATCATTGAAATTTCTAGAACAGCAACCAGAAGTTCGGAAATTCCGAAATCTCAGCAGACATGAGTTTCCACACCACATTTGAACCAATCGGGCAGATCCGACTATGACCAACTTGTTGAAATCAATCAATCAATCAATCGAATCACTCATTCCACAATCGTACGTATTCAACAACCTGAGGTGCCTTTGAAGCTACTTTCAACAATTGCCGTAGCTTTCCAGAGTTCATATACATTGGTTGACGACGTCTCAAGGCGATGGCTGTCTTCCGTGTGGAACGATCATTGAGAGAAAAACAAAAACTATCTTTACTATTTATTCCTCAGTCTTGCTCGAGTTCGACGGTCATTATGATTACTATTATTATTCTCTCGATCATTGATGATGACGATAATACTACTATTGATATTATTGTCATGACGATGGTGAAGATTACTATTGATGGAGTCGAGATAGAAATGCCGTATTTGCTTCGACAATTGACGTCGACGATAATATATACTCAGCAAAGCAGATGTGTCCTACTACAATTGATAAGTGAAAACGAGAAGGTTGGAGAGTTGATGGCAAAAAACGAAAGGCAGGCGGAAAATTGTGCACTAATAAATCCGATCTGATACGAACTACTTACTATTTATCGGAAACGAGTGACATTGGAAATAAAAATCATGTATTTCAAACAAATTGCTTTCCTTTCATGTATTCGACGCGTCTAGCTCTTTGTTTGATTGATTAGCTCCAGACTTATTTTACAGAAGAATATACGATGTGTGGTTCATGGGTCTCACCGGCTCGGAGATGGATCTCCGTTCATCTATCGCCGACAGAAACGCCACTTGAGGGAGTACCGTTGAATTCCGATCGAAATTATCGGACCCGAGGAGTGTTTCATCTACAGAGAGGCTGAAGCCTCGTCGAAATCAAGAAGAGATATCCACTAGGAGAGAGAGAAACAATGGCCCACGCTGCTCAAGTGTTTGATCCTCGTCGGAATCGTTCTTCTGGAAACCGTCGGAAAAAAAATCGGATCAAACTTTTTCGGGAGAAGTTCGTCTGTGCAAGATCGACTTCGATTACTGTAAATTTATCAAACGATTCGAATGAATAAAACATCAGCCGGCGATGGTGTTGCCTATTAGGAGCAATTGCGGCGAGTTTCGGTCGTCCAAGGCGGGAGTCGGGGGTTTGATCCCATTATCAAATCTGGGCGAAAATTGAAATCAGACGAAAATATGAGCTATTAGTGACTGATGACCGCTCGTCACGAAAAGAAGCTACCGTTGGATGCCTTGGCGCTAACAGTGGCTTTCTGGAAACTATCGATCCGAAGCCGAGAGTTTTCACGTTTTCGCAATTATCTCGTTTGAACCACCAGTTTCCAAATGAAAAACAATTGTCTTGGCGGAATGGTCATCTGACCTCTGAATTGATTGAATGTTTTTTTTCGTGATGGATGGTGTGTCCGAAAAATACAGTGAAACGATTTCGGGCTTCTAGCGTCCGTTACTTTAACAGGACGAAACGGATCACGGGACTTCGGTCGCACAGTGAGCCTCGACGATCCTCGTCGGAATATGAGCAAGGGGTCGACGAATGTTCCCACTGATCCATCCAAGTCAAGTGTCTGATTCATTATCGAGAACCTTTCATCGATCAACGCTAACGGATTGTTTCAGCCAAATAGATTCAACAAGATGAGTGCTCGTTCAAAGCGAACCTCGACGAGATACTTGAAGCCTTTAGGGGTTAAGGCGTCAATCACTAGCGGCTCATTCACACGGTGGCGTCTTCAGAAGTAAAAAAAAGACTGTCAGGTAGGTATCGTAAGTCCTTTTGGGTCAAAGGCGAAGTCGTGTGGCGGAGGAGGCTAATAGGGAAGCTGGCTCCACGAAGCTGTAGGTGGCCAGTTGCGGGAACGATTTCGGATGATGATCCCGAAAACAAATCTGTTTGTGTAAAGTTTCATTGATACTGTAAATCCATCAGAAGCAGCTGAATTCCGAAATCTGCTTCGGAACCTGGAGTGAACAGGCACCCGCGGCTATCGAGGGCTAATCTTTTGTCAAAACTTCGCTCATATTTGCAAAGGGCGATCGCTCGCGACCGTGGATCGCCGGTCCTTGAGATCTAGTTTGGGAAGCATCCATTTCGCCCATCCAATGCCACAGAGACCCGACAATAACGAGAACTACGCCGATGAACAACATCAATCTTGCGTTCTTTGTCTCATCCAGTCCGCGAACTGTCCCGCAAGTTTCCATCTTGAGATTTCGTCGTGCGAGAGCTCGGGATGTTTTTGTCGGAGAAGAGAGCCGCGTGTCAGGCTCCAGACTAGGTGGATCAGATTCGGAAATCAAGTCAATACGAAAGTATCAAATGTGTTTGGGAATGTCAACAATAGTCAAACATTTCTATTTGCTTTTTCTTCTTGCCGCTGTGCTCAAGAGCTGGCGACACCGTGAACTTCATACAACTCCACTCATTCAAAGTCGCACCGGATCCAACGCATTGGAGGCTATTTACACCTCGTCATAGCGGGCGAATGTACTTTCCAGGGTACAAGGTGAAAGTTTGCAAAAATGAAATAGTGACTCTTTCCAAGAGCACCCACCATCGCGTTATATCTGCAACGGGGCAAGCTTCTTCTCTCACAATTCAAATACTGGCTCGGGGAACAAAAACTGCCAGAAGCTCACTTTGATTTACATTTCGTGGTTACAACCGATCGAAAAGATGCTTGCCAGAACTTTGGTGGTGTTCTCCCTATCCGTTTTCACTGTGTTTCTCGAGGTGAGTGGCTGGAATACTTTTTGAATCCTCAAGAGTCTCCGTCCGAGTTCCGTACGTCTCTGCATGGGAATTCTCGAACTCGCAAATCTTGGGATGAACACTGACCATTTCACGAGCGGGTGACCGACTTCAGCCTTTCTCACTCTTCTATCCCAGGTTGACTCGGTTATGCAGTTCTCTTCTGGAGTTGAGGATGTGGTTGGTGATGTGAGGTCGACGTTTACATGTCCGCCCCAGCTCGGATATTTCGCTGATGTTGACAACGATTGTAAGGTGTTCCATGTTTGCCACCCAGTGGAGCTTCCGAATGGTAAGAAAGCCAACGAGGGCACTACGAAACCATGCATTTATCGAAGTGATCACTAACCGCTGTCGATGAATTTTATCAGGAAAACAAGACATCCAGCACTTCATGTTCTTCTGTGGAAACCAAACCATATTCGATCAGTCAACCCTTACATGCTCTCATCCTGAGCAAGCTGTACCTTGCAATCTCGCCCCAATGTTCTTCGACCTGAACAACAACATCGGACAAAAAGACCAACTGTTCCTGACCGATCAAGATGCGCAGAGGGCGGACACACTCCGGATAGGATTCTGAAACTGTGATGCCCCGAGATGATGCGGCGCATGGAGATTCACCAGCTTGTGCAATCTATGAGGAAAGGAGACGAGGTATCCTTAATGGAGCGATTGAGAATCGATGAGAGGCATAAAGTTAATCAATAAATCATGTACAATAGCAGCGTGATCCTGTATTTGGAAAGTCAAATCATAAATTCTTCACTCAGTTTGTCCTAACCCGTTGAAGAGGAAATCTCCAAGGTTGCAGAGAGCTCTGGGGTCACGAATCCGTATTTTGAGCCAGATACTCCATCTGTCTCTATGATTGTTGTTGAGGGGAAGAACATTCACTTGGTTATAAAATGGGGCAGACTATCGCACGATCGACAGCCCGAGTACCTTATATCTGTACGAGTCACGTACAGTCTCCTCACGAGGTGCTTTCGAAAGAAACAATGACTGTAGAGCAGGGCATCGAAAAAGCTGCACATGAACGTCGCATTCGAAGACAATCATCAGCGGTGGATTGTGAAGCACTCAATAGAGGAAACAGTGTTCTCTCTGAACATTAAGCATTAAGAGAGGAAAAACCCGATACTTGAATCCGGAGGTCCAATTATTCATCGAGCGCGACAAAAATGCATGGCTCGGGAGCGGGATTGATCATGATAGGTATCCGCTTGTTGAAGAAGGCTCACTGAACTTGGGCAGAACGGAAAGTTTCTCGCTTCTTCTGGAACGGGGATCGCCGAGTTGTTGACCCTGCATAAGAGCGATCACCACGATCATACCATAAGAAGTGATTGCAGTGAGGAGGCAGAATGTTCGGCGCTGTGATACTGGGGAACATCTCGATCCGCATGATTTCCGTAGTGTAATCAACAGTTGTTTCGTACGGAGGGGAAGGATCACAAACGAGGGACACTTTCTTGAGCCGATACTGCGAACAAATAGTGAGCGAAACTCGGGATCTGGCGAGGACCGAGATATTCCTTCCATTGTTCGACAAAAATTGATATCTCTGAGTTCCTCGAGAAACGCTGGTTCCGAGGAAAGTTGTCTCAATCTGCAGGGGTGTCGCACGAATTTTTCTCTGAAGGGGACCGAATGTTTTCCAGGAGGATCCATTGATATCTTTCCAAAAGTCTACCCTGCGCACCGAAACCTCACTGAAACAGTTCTAACCTCGGAGTTTGGGGAGTTGATGGGGGAACTACAGCCCGCGCAGACTCCTCTGAATACGCTACTGTACGTGGTACTTAATGTGGAACAGTTCGGACTTGGGCCGCGATGAAAAAGCAATTCCTATTTCCTTCCATAACCCTCCCCTGGGGCCCCTGGAAATGTCTGACCCCGGAAATCGTTTCGAAATATCCGTTTTCAGCAACTCCACGGGAAATTGGATGAGACTGTTCGAAGAACTTGAATCGGCAAGGAACGGGTCTCGAGTCGCCGCATATGGTGATGTGAATGTACTCCGAAGCAATGCCTCCAATCGTCTGCGGAGTGCCCAGGCAAATTCACTCACATGACCTTTTCCGGAATGTTAACGCTTAAACCTAGAAATCTAATTGTAAGATGTCCCACATTAGGAGCTTGTCCCAAGTTTGGGGCAGCTAGTTCTTCCATGTCGTATGAAATCGGAACACTCTAAGCTTTCCCCAGGCCTCCCTCATCGATTGAGTAACCTTAAGACTTACACCACCCTGAATTTGATGTCATGAGTTTCGAAAATCAATGACACTTGGCAGAGAAAAAGGCACACATGCGGGATAACAGGAATCGCAGTGGGGGTCTTTGAAACAACGATGAGCTGGAACGACGATTGTTGACACGAATCGAAGCGAAACCAAAGGCGGTTCGTCACGGACAGGCCACAACACTTGACCGCAAGAACCGGCTAGACGATCGGATCCTCGCCCGTTGCGCAGCAACACAATTAACTACACTGGGGATTAGTGGAATGGCCTGCTGATGAGCACCCGTGAATGACACTGAACGTTTCTCAGACGCGAGGCAATACTGCTGAGAAGAAAGTGTTTTCATAATACCCCGAATACTGTCTTGCTCGTAGAGAATAGGAAATAACATGAAACCAATCTATCTCAATCATCCGTGACCAGGATTCCCAGGGTAAGAGTGTACGGGAAGCAACATGGAGCGGTCTGTTGTTCTTGACTTTGTCCAATAATCTGAGGTGAAGACGACTCTTAAGGTTATGATGAGTTCGAAATGATGAATACATACAAAAACTGTCGAAAACCTCCGGGAACGACTCTGATCGGAACTCGATTTCATATTCTGGACTGTTCGTTCCGCCAAGCAATGAAATGAAAATCTCCGACGAACTTCATCGGAACCCGGATTCAAGTTCCAGTAGGCCGACGGACGATTGAGCACGAAGCAATGCTTGAGATTTTCCGATTTTCCTGCTCACATTCTTTATTCTTCCATTTCTTCATTGTAGTTGAAAATGCTTATAATACCCATGTAGTTCACAGTCGTCTCTTGTTACGTAATCGGATCCGCACCTGAGCGGTGTTCACAATGCGATTGTTTCATCTATCGAACGGATCCTAAAATGCTGTTCGCGGACATTGATGTACCATTTTGCAACTTTAACGCTTGATTGCGCACAAAAACAATAGCCATTCACACAGAGCTCAAAGCTGTATGATCGTGGGATTGGACTGTTTGTTCCGGTTGTCGTTCGATATCTCACATGACTGAGATTCAAAAGTGTGGTTCAAAATGATTGTGTGTAGATGTCCGTCGTAATCAAAATGGGTCGATGATAGAGACGTATGATTGAGACCAATGCATTAACATAGCATAGGCTTTCGGTTTTATTCAATGCCGACTTTGACATAGCACAGAGATTAAAATGCGGTACGTCGATGCATGGATGGATGGATGGATGGATGGATCAACAAAATCCATCTGATTCGTAGGTCTCCCACCAGGGATGATGATTAGATTCTATGGGTAGTAACCGCCGTGAAGGATCTTTACGGTAAGAAAATACTCTCGAGGATCCCCTGACTGCTGTGGTCATCGAGGGATCGTTCCACAGTAAAATGAGATACAAGAACAACGGACCTCATCACCTCGGTGAGTGCGTTCGTCAGAGTCTCACTGATCTTTCTTGACGTCGCCAGCATCAAGAATCTCAAACTCGCTCTCCTCAGAACCCGTTTTCTCTTCTTTTGACGAGGATGTTGAAGGTTTAGATTTCGAGCTCGGCTCCTTGGATTTCTTTTTTGAGCCAGACGCTTTGGCGTCGCTCTTTGACGCTTTCATACCATCGCCACAGAATTCGTAACTGTATAAGGGAACAAAACTTTCGAAGAAGCCACAATCTTCCGTCAAGTTCGGCAGAATCCATAGTCTGTGCTTGCCGAGAGACACCACGAATATCAAGATGAACAAGATTTGTCTGACGACCGCTAACGAGAGAATCACACCCAGGAACCCTGCCGCAGCCACGCTGAGATAGTAGACGCCGTCACGCATTTTACGTGGCCACAGTGGGAACATACAGATAGCGATTGCGGCAACAACTAACAAGCTGCCGAGCACCCACGTTTTCAAAGGAATGGGATCGTACAACCAGACGTACGGCTCGTTCGCATCTACGAAAATCTGTTCGTGGTGCATATCCAACTTGAATTTCTTTTTCCCTTTCTCAGCACGCGGAGTAGCTTTAGGGGTAACGTTGGACTCGGTGTCCTCCTCAGCGACTTCCTGATCCTGTTAAAACGAACAATAAGGTATCTAGATTTTTCGGATCGGTTCAGCTCCTTGCGAATGAATCTGGCACCGCAAATATGACTTGATCAGGGGTCTTCTACTCGATTCAATTACCTTTTTCTTTGACTTGACTTCCATTGCGATTTTCCGCGCACGATGGAAGAACTTGTAAGCGAGAAGCTCTTCCATGAGGTACGCAGCCTGACTTCTCGAGTTGATTTCAAACTTCTCTTTCAGTGTCGACTCCATGAGCGCGTCGATTGCTTTTCGACCGATGAAATAGTTAACCTGAACAGAACAATGAATCTCGGTCAGTTTGTCAACATAATCATCCAGCCACTCCTTCTCGGAGTTTTTTCGAACTCAATTTGAGCGAAAGTTTGAATGATTCATCTTACATACGATACTCGAAACATGTTCTTAACGCACCTTATGTCCCAGGAGTGAGGTGCTCTTCTCTGGAAGTTGACTTTTCAAAAACTTAGCCACGTCATAGAGCTTTTTAGGCACCTCCGGCTTGGCGGGAGCCTCCGGCACATCTCTTTTCTTCGCCATATGTTACTGAAAACTGAAAAACCCCTGATTAGGCACATCTTTTCGAAACTCTAAACAGTTGCAGAGTAACGTTTTCGATTCCCGACGATCTTTTCTCCGACGTTGATGGCTCTGCGAGCGAAGCGTATCACTATCAAGAAAGCAATAACTGTTTCACCGGAGCGTATCCTCCGTCCATCCAATATTGTTATACTCTCTAATGGACAGCACCGAGGCAGAGAGAGAGTACACGCAATAGCTCGTCGAATCGTACCCCGGTATTGAAATGTCAAGGAGTCGTCCGTTCGATCGATCATTCTCCTAGGCCACCCGCACCAATACGCAGAGAGACGCGCCCACAAATGCGAAGCAAACTCAAGAGTAGTCAATTCACTGTCTCAGGAGAAATTTAATGTTTACGTCATTCGCAAACATTTCACGTGGACGTCGAAACCCATCGCATTTGATTAACAGTGGAGATCTTAGGCGACTATGACTGAACTTTGAAACTGAACCGTGAAATTCATCTTCGCTCTCGACACCTCTTGGATGAACAACTAAAGTCGGAGCAGAGGCCTCGAAAGCCCCCACAAATTCTGTCACAAATGATTGAATTATGGACTTAAAGTGCTGGGTTTATCTTAGAACATCCACTTCCACACGAACAGCTGTTGTGTGATACGCTGCATGGAGCAACGCACAAAATTTGCGCAGTATTTCGAACTTGATAAGGTTCTCCTGTTGTCGCTCCACATATTTCTTCAAATTTATCACATCATAGTGTTTACTTTCCACCGATGACAGACTTGGTAACCGACAAGGAACTTCATGACCTCATTTCAAATGAGTTCCGGAATCCGCCGGGCTTGCCACCGCAATGGTGAACGAAGACATATGTGTAGAATTTTCAGCCGCATTCTGACGCAATTCAATCGACACTTTCTCAGACATCGCACTTACCGATTCGACTATCACAGTCGGAAGTTGCGAGCAGTTTAAACTCCACTAGACAGAAAAGCAAAGCTACGGCGACAACCCGGATAAATCACTGGTTCTTCACACGGAGCACTACGACAACAGTAGCTGCACCAAACAACCAGCAACCATCAGCCACTCAGCCGAAGTCAACACAACAGACTAGCAACAGCAGAGAAGTGATGTGGCTCGGGCCTATATGCCCGTCAGAGCGGGCAGATGAGCGAGCATGAACGCAACCGCGAAACCGCAGCTCTACGCTCAGTACCGATGATTTGAGGAATCTCTGGTTGCGACCTTGATTGATTGCGCTAGACCTTCGAGTTTCCACAACTTTTAACCCATTTAAGCGAGTCGAGAGCGATTCAAAGCGACTCAAATGAGGGTGACTTGAAATCGCCGGATCTTCCTCGAAAAATATTGCTCTAAATCGCTCGAGATCTCTTGATGAGCGTGTTCGGACGAAGTGGATGTAATCCACAAGCGCGCTTTCGCCAACCTGCTGCGTGATCACGGGATTTGGTTCGGGCTGCAGCAGCCGAAATTCGGTTGAAGAACGATGAACCCCGTGTTCCTCCTAAAATCAATGACGGTCCGTGGCTCCTCTCTGATGGAAAACGGATATCCCTCTTCATCATGTGAAGATTTTGTATTGTGAAGAGTCGCTGTAATTGCACCCGCATTTGTTTTTTTCGCATCCTCATTGTCAGATGGAATCATGCCGCGAATAAGGTCGTGAAGTCGTCCGACCTGGACTCCAACTATGAAGGAATTATGGCCATGATTCATTCAAGCGAATGATCATCGTTAGGGATCCCCGAAGGCGCCGCCTCCTCGAATGGCTAGACTTCCGCAGGAATATTCCAAAGGCTATTCCGACGAGTCTCAGGAATTCGATGGCAAAGCACGAGCTTTGTCGAGTTATTGAGCCGCGGACACTTGTTGGTGAGCGGTTCAAACTTGCCGCCACTTACTCGTGTTTTGGCGCCATTTTGATCCATGCTGAGAACACAGAACATTGAACACACCGCGCCGCCGATGCCTTCCGCCGGTGTGTGCGCTTTTTTGAAAAACTGTATTTTACGAAACAAATAGAGATTAACACTTCCGATCAGAATCATTCCAAGTGTCAGCGAGAGTTTGTGATTCAGCGTAAACATGGAGCAGAGCGGAATCGTTGGTTACCGCGAACTACCGGTTATCCACAAGCCGTCAAAGTGTCGAGAATTCAAAATTCGTAAGTCGATTTCTCGTTGTATCGATGCGAGCTTTGTATAGTGACCGTGCGAATTCTTTGGAGAACAGTAAACAATTCTTCTCGAAACGATCTCATATCATCTCATTAAAATCATCGAGAGCAGATACTTGCGCACGAAACTCTTAACGAATCCTTGAATATATTTCACGTTCCACACAAATTAGAGCCAATGTTTCCAGCTCGGTTTTTCATTCAAAACAAAATGTGACATCAACGTGCATTTCAGATACCGGTAGTGGACAGGCGAGCCTGGAAGTGGTTTCTGTTCCCGAAAAAGCCGGAGGTCTCGTTTTCCAAGAACCGTTCTCATCTCGATTCATTTACTGGAAAACACAACAAGGTGCTATCGATTTGATCGAGGAGAGCCTCGACGCCAGACTGCAGGGCAACCGGTATGACTCCTGAACCTATGACACTGAGCCGAGAGAGTTCATCTGAATGTCTTGAGAAGATCTCTCGAATCCATTATTTTATTCGAAGTAGTCATAACCTTTTCCGTCCGCGCAGAATACGCATACGTCTCCTGAGCACGCCCATCTTGGGAGATTCGGTTTCCCTCTTCGAGTCGGGACGATGCGTCGTCCTCCTGCTATGCTCCGTGGGCTCGATCCATCGGATTGCGTTCCCGCATCCTTCACTCCTAGACAAAAATCGCAGTATTTTCGCTGATTTCACGGCGTCAATGCTACAGGACTTCCATCGACCATCCATTTCGGGACAGGTAGGCTGTCAATGTTTGCTCTCATTCATTTCGCTCAGCTGAGAGGCGGATCATCGCCCAGATCACACTGTGTCCGCAATTTTCTGATTCGATGACTTCCGAGTCATGATTCCCTCAATTCCCAGATCACGATGTGCAGCAACTACCTCACCGCCACGAATGATGCCATGTTCGTGCTCGGCACGACGACGTCCCTCCATCTCATTACATTCTACGCCTCAGGTATGCACCTAAGGGAACGTGAGGAATTAAATACCGATTCGTTCTTGGATTCCGTTAGCGAGGCTTTGAATGAAATTCATTACCACTCGCAGGTGAAGAGCAAACCAAAGAACTCCAGCGAACTCGGACCATAAAGAAGCGACTTACTGGAATGCTGCCGACTGTGATGAGACCAAAGGAAGGTTGTGACGAAACTCCAGCTGCTGTGGCATGCCTCGAACACGACAACGACTTTTTCGTGATTGCCATCTGTAACGATCAGAGGTGAGTTTTTCCCCTAGAGCTACGCGCACAGCGTGTATGGTGCCCAATGACGCTGTGACCTCTATCGGTTTCACCGCTGTTCCTTTTCCACTGAGTTCTCAAATTTCTCCTTTTCCAATTGCAGACTTTGCGTATGGTCAGTTATCCGAGACGAGCTCGTGACGAATGAGAGCCTCGCCGACCTCATGGGGCCGGAGGCGGGATTCGTCGATGGAGGAGGTGCACCTCAGATGAAGCGAGTTATGAATATGAATTGTCTTCTTGTTCACGCGCAAGGGTGTTTCGCCATCCTCCAGCCCCAGATCGGCGTCGGTATCACTTTCAAATCGGTGAGTTCCTCAAACGGGAGATTCATGACTCCGATTTCTTTATAAATGGATGGAGTCGGAATATTTGGGGATTTTTCGATTAATCTTTTCCTTCGCTCTTTCAGTTGGTTACCGTCCCGTTCCCGGAAAGCAACGTGATTGATTTCGCTGCGGATTCTTCGCATTTTTGGGCCTTGTACTTGAATGCGCAGGGAGAGCCGGTGATGGCGTCCGCTGATCACTCGGAGTGCGATTCACCTCAGTGGATCACCGTTCATTGGGCAGATCCGATCAATTCCGTGAGTATCGATTGTCATTTGACCATGTCATTGGGGAAAGCTTAGAGAAAGCTCATTCCGTATTCATCCATTGCTTCTGACTTCGGCAGGAACGTAAAACCCATTTGATGGATGGAACTTTGAGTGAAACCTACTTGGACAAAATCTTCAGAGGAGACTGCTTCACTCCCAGCGCTCTGGCCAAAACCGTGAGCATCTTCCGGAAGACAGAGTTTGCTGATAAACTTCCAGTCCACAATGGTGAGGAACTCGACTCAAAAAAACCCTATCTGATTCTGCCTCTATCGCCTGGCTAAGCATCTAACACCTGACGCATATTCTCTCTCAGGGTCATTCCGGGAAGAAATTCTAGAACTGATTCGACTCGCAATCGAGAAACGCCTCGATCTTGGAATGGATGAAGAGGAAGCTCAGGTGGATGCCTACGAAAAATTCATCTCTTACTGCGTCCAATATCACACAGAATGCATCAAACCCTTGGGCTTCATCCTGAGTAAATATGTTGTAGCTGTCATCAAAGCCGAGCAGGTGGGTTTTATCGCTCTAAATCTGAGACCTGGATACCTCGTGGCCTCACTCCTGCCAATGAAATCTGAGACCTGACCCGCTTTTCGTGCTTCCAGATCGGAATTATCCAGGAATGCGATGAAGCTGAACGAGTCCTTCTGTCGCACAGCCTAGAAGGATTTCACAACGGGAGCATCGAACAATTTGTAGACTGCCTCCGTCTTGTAAATGATCACCTCGACGTCGATGCTTTGGATAGTTTGTCGTTGGATGTTTTTAATAATAATTCGTTGGATAGTACTGTTTGGCGGCTAGCAGCCATGATAAACACGAAGACCGACTTCTGCGCTCCTTTCATAAAAGTGAGTAGAATGTTATTCCTAATCTTCATTCGATTTCGTACCATCGGCGTTCCGGACTTGCTAACAACAAATGTTTTTCATTGATTTCAGATTGCAAAAACGATCGGCAGGGGCTGGGCGGAAAGTTTATCTCGGCTGATTGTCCTCATCGACAGCGAGGTCAGTTACCCCCAAGATAATCCTCATGAGCCTCGTCCCGATCACTTCTCAGGGCCTCTTGGCATCACACTTCTGGCTCAAAATGTTTATCAGAGAGCGAGCCTGATGTACGATCTGTGCCGTCGACTCATTGTCTTCGAGGCTCTGTTGGTCCTCAATCACGACAAAATCGGCATACCTCCAAGCAGTTCGCACAGTATCAAGACGGAGCTTCTCAATTCGACGATCTACACATTGCGATGTTATTTCCTGGTCTTGTGGGCTTGTGAAATGGAAACAGATCAACCAGACAGTTTCAGCGGCCGGCTGAATACCCTGTCGATAGCGGGATCTCTTGGAGCTTCGTCTCAAACAGTCATGGAGTTGTTCCTCGCGAATGACAACACCGCAGCGATCCTGGCTCAGAAAAAGCTAGGAGCTCACGAAGATTTCTTCTCGCTGCTGTTTGAAATCACTCGATACAACTGCTGCCTCTTGAGTCCATCTCCGGAAAGCAGCTACCAGCTGCTACAAGTAAGTTCTCCCGCGTAGTTTTCACCAGCATGTCCAAGCTTTGTTTCTGAGTAGAAGTGACGTCAAATGCATGTCTCGCACGACGCCAGTTGATTTGCTGGAGAGCAGAGATTCCGATGTATAGAACGAAGTATCAGAACTACTATTTTCGTTTTCCGTCTTCCAGGTACTTATGCAGAAGCAGCAGTATGGTCAGTTGCAAGAATTCCTTCGACTTCTTGAATGGGACACCGCCCGCAGAGGCCTCAAAAACTTCATTCTGGCGCACGCTCTTCTAAAGTGCGGTGACGTTGACCGAGCCTGTGATGTTTTCATAGAATTCCACGACGATGCGGTCATGGATCCTTTCGTTATCGAGGAGATTGGACAAAAGGACTCCGAACTGATCAGCATCACCTACTACCAAAAAATCATCAGCGTGCTCGAGAGCATGGGATGCACGGATCAGATCATCCGAGTAGCCGAGGCTGCTTTGGCAACGGATCCCCCGAGTCCGTACACAATCGAGTTGCAGTGCCTCATTTTCCGTCATGAACTGCAGCTGGGGAGAATACAGCGCGCTTGCGATGCTCTGGCGCGCGTTCCTGACCAAGAAATGCAGCGAGGGTGTCTTCGAGAGCTGGTGAGCTCCTCTTTGGAGAAGAAGAAACATTTCGTACTGGTCGACTTCGCTGAGAGGAATCTTCGTCCAGAATTATTACACATTATGACTCACCGAGCTCGATCCAGCGACTTGAACGCCGAAACATCGCTATACGACCTCTTGTATTGCTGCCACATCCGGGACCGAGATTTCAGGGAAGCCGCTTCGATCATGTTCGAACAGGGCTTACGACTGAGTCGGGAATTGCAAGGACCGGGGAGTTTGGCGAAGCAGGAATTGTGTTTCCTGTCAGCCATCAGCTGCCTGCAACTCCTGAACGACAGGTACGTTTTCAAAGAACCAAGAAGGAAATTAGCTCAAATATGAGTGTTTATTTTTTCCTTAATAATTTCCGTCTTTTGCAGAGGAATCGTTCGTCCCAAGACGAGAAGGGATACTTCGATGGAAGTTGAAGATGGCGAAGATATTGAGGGCACAATGGAAGTTCTGGAACTGCCGGCGTTTGAGAAGGAACTCGCTTTGGTTCAGAGCTGGATGAAATTGATGGAAGCCGACAAAACCTTAGTCACACCGATTAGTCCGGAGGAAACGGTGGCATTGTTAATCCGCCATTCTATGTACGATACGGCGGTACAGCTGTGTGAGTTATTTGATATCGAGAGAGCCACCCTCTTCGAACACGTCGCATTGGCATGTTGTAGGGCTCCGATGGAACATGAAAGCGTCAATGAAATTGGTCCGAGGAATCCCGAGTGGATTCTGGAGAACACCGAATTCGTCAACTCGATCCCCAAGGCGGCATGGTTCTATTTGCGTCATCTTCTCCTGAAAAGTGATGGTACAAAATATTTCCGTGTCTGTGCCCGTGTGTTCTTAGTGTCGGCCTGCAGTCTGCCGGCCTGGTTCGTTGTCGAATATCAACGACGCAACGTGACAGAGCTGCTGAAGGTGTACATAACTTTTGAAAGACTAATTGAAGCTACCGAGCTCGCATGTCAGATAATCGACGCGAATCTGGGCAAGAATCCGGAGCTCTTCCACGTTTTGGACACTGTTGCATCAGGGAAACCTGTTTGGATTCCTTTGCATGTCATCGATGGCCTTCAATACAAACTCTCCCAGGCCGAGGGTACGAGAGCTCCGGAGCTCTGAGATACGCTATTATCTAAACTCGATGAGATGTTTTTGAAAGTCGAAAATGTTTCAAAGATCCGATAGGTCGTGAGAGCAAATTGTAATTTTGATCGAAAAAAAGGGTTCGCATTGTAAATTTCGCAAATAAATACAGCCTGTCAGGTTAATGGTTCATACGTGAGAGGACCTCGTTTCATTCCTGGGTTCAACTCCCAGCCTTGCTCCATTCATGCTCTGGGAGATTCGAGCTCTGAGGTTCCGGCTCAGGGTGCGAATTCAAGTTGTCGGTGAGAAGCTAGTACTCTCTAGTAAGTTTATGAACATCGATTTTCTTTGTTTGATATGAAAATGCACATGTTTCCATTCATTTCTCCCTCCCCGTTGACGCGGACTGGTCCGAATTCGATTGATATCGTTTGGAATCTCGTTTCAACTTCCTTTCGGGACGTTTGTGATCTGACGAACAGGTGAGGTAGACATCTTTCCGACGATCGTACAGAGGGGGGATTCGTCCAAATAAGAAAGCTCCCAACCATTTAGTCCGTCAGACGACCAGACAACATTCAAATGAAGCACTAATGAATGTGCCTTCAAATGCGACTGAACTTGAGATCATTAGAAGCTCCTCCACGTAAACAACAACAACAACAACGGGTCCTGCGATCGATGTAGATTCCTCTATTGGATACTTCTCTTGACAACAGAGAGGAACCTCCATTTATTTACATCACTCACATACCAGTATTCACAGTGACGTTTAGAACTCCTCAGTTCGCCTCCTGAGTTCTCACTGAGTTGAAGCATTCGTGCTGCGTGGTTCTGGCTAGATGACCAGAAATGGGCGTACTGTAGGGGAATTCGTCGGACTACCGCTTCGACGAAGTGATTCCGTACTAGAAACTCTACATTGTGACTAGATGAACTCATATGGCTGAATACGATACATTTTATCGACGTTTCAAGAGAAACATAGAAGAAAAACCAGGACTAGTTCGTGGGGATAAATTAGGGCTCCGGAGCGGAAATCCGAAAGAACGAGGTTCCATTAGGAATGTGGAACGAGAACGGAATTACCTCCCGAGCTCGTTCGAGTATTTTCTTATCGTGAGTTATATCGAATACTGCGTCGTCGCTGACTTTGAAAGACGGAGTTCTCAAATCAATAATATGCTCATGTGCAACATTTCCACGTGCATAAGAATAACGGCTATCGGAAAACCTTGCAGAGAGGCGTTGGAATCCGTGTGGACCGGAATCTCGACGATGTCAATGCAGACTCGGTACCGGAACGAAGGGTGATTCTGGGTGATGAGTCAAACCCTGGATGTGTGGAATGAAGTGAGCACTGGAATGAAGTCGTCCCGAACTCTGGCTTCCCGGGGTGGCACGGATATCTTCGTTGAAATGATGTAATTGACTGTGTTCCGAATCGATGTGCTTCTTGAGCAGCGAGTTCCTTCGAAAAACCACACTGCAATGAGGACAGTGCAATTGTTGCTGTGCTGAAGGTTTGTGCCACCGTCGATGCGAAGCCAAGTTGGCAGGGTTGTTGAAGACCTGGAGAGAGAAGGAACTCCGTTTTCTCAACTAGAAGGAACTTCTATCAGCTACAGAAAGATGGCTTTCAATAGAGATACTGACCTTGTCACATTCGGGACATCGGTATTCGATGGGTCTAATCGCTGCACACACGTGTCGCGCCAATGAAAACGGGTCACTGAAGTTCAAACTGCACAGTTTGCAAGTGAATTTCGTGGTGCAAAGCTTCTTTGGCGGTGAACTCTCGATGTGTATCGGTTCTGGCATCCGATGATAACTTATCGGACTCTGCAGGGGTATCTCGTGGTAGTACTCAGGCGTCAATGGTAAGTCGACCGGCATCAGGGGACTCGGAATCGTTAGATTAACAGGAGTGTCAACCGGCGATCCGGGCGATACCGGCGATACCGGCGATACCGGCGATGGCGGCAAAGGGGGCTCAAGGGCAACGACATCCGCGAAATCAAGCAGAGCACAACGCAAAAGTCGTTTCCTCGGATTCGGAGGCGCACTCATAGTTAGGGTCAAAGGACGATTCAGGAGAAATCCTTTTGGCATCCTGAGAGGAGCTCCGTGCGCCCTCGACTGAGGAAAGCGAACTGCTACGCCGCACGAGATGTCATCGACGTTAAGTTAACTTCACCAAATTACAGCACTCATCGATGTCACGATACGAGCTTCCGTGACCGGGGGCAGTCGTTGTCTTTCGGACAAGACACTGCCGCTGTTCAGACCAGGAGAACATCGATTAGCCAACTGTTGGAACTTCGTTGAATGAGTGAAGTACAGTTAGGCCGGAGAGGAGAATCATGGGGTGAGGGAACCCGAATAGCCCTGCAAAGGGACCCGCGCATACCCTTGGAGTTCTGACACTCACTCACTCGCTCGTTGCTCGCACATAAACTTGTGACTGAGCACAGCATTCGCTGGCAAATAATGACATCAAGATTTGATCGTCAATGGAGTTCTGTACGACTGGTCAATACTTGAGACGTCGTTTTGATCGCAGATGTGTCAACGGCACGACGATCTGAGGATCCTAAATGAAGAGCAAATTCATACAAGGCATGATACGTGTAATAGATCCGAACAGTGATGTCTAGGCAGTACTGATTAGAACGGCGAGTTCCGGATGTGTTTCTCGAGAAACGATCGGTGATAGTTGATCCTTCTTTTTTCCAAACTCGGTTCCCAGCAAGAAAGAGAGTCAAGATGGTGTTGGATGTCCGAGCTGAGCTATTCGACTTTGATGGGATGTTCCCATTTCAGAGAGTCACGCTCACAACCGGTTGAACAGCAGACATTTACCTCGAGTAGAAAGAGCGACAAAAATGCTCGGAAAAAAGCTTCGAGAGAGAAATCGCCAAACTCGGGGACAGTTGTGCTCGCTGAACATTGTCCCATCTGAGGAGTGAAATGGAGAGCAAAAACAGTGGTCCAAACTTTCGTTTCGCAGCCGTTCTTCTCCCCATTTTTGCGACATATATGCAAACGCTCCAGAGTCAGTTCGGTTTTGCTTCTATTATGATTTGCCGCCGGCAATCATAGATGAGTCAGATGATAAGCATACGCAGCTTAGTGGTACAATCAAGATCCGGGAATTTTCGAGGAATTCGGTATTGACTTCGATCGAAATCGTCCATTTTCTGCTGTCGCTGCCATGCAACGGTTCAAAACCAACTCGAGCGGTCAAAGACTGAATCCGTCTACGCAGCAACTGAAATTATCTCGATTATTCGGATTGAGGGCTGAACTCCACTCTCGTAGCCTCGGAGACTTCGCTGGATAGCTGCACCTACGCAAAAATGTCGGGCTTGGTCGTGCAAAGCGAGATTGTTTGTGTACAGTCTGACTCTTTGGACTGACTCCTCTAGTGTAGGAAGCGCTCCAGCTGGCAGAATGTAAACGTGAAGCCTGAAAATGGAGCCGCTGCTGCTCGCGGAGCCGGACACAAAACACGCGCCTAAAAAACCTCGAAACAAAATACTCTCGGCACGAAACCATTTCAGATTTCAATTATCTTGTAGCCGCGAACGGCACGCGAGCGTCGTCTATTTGTGCTCTCACATACGCGGTTCGAGGGACTTAATCCGCGGATATTCATAGACACTGACTGATGTGTGCCCTCGGAAACCGCTGCGAGAATTTTCTAGCAGTACCAGTCTCCAAGTTGCAGCGGTCACCTACTGTTCTTCAATGCGCGCCCCATTCCATGAGGCAAGCCTCGGGCGATGGAGTCGGAAGCATCCTCATGGTTCTGATCCTTATTCAGATGTGACCAGGCTGGTCTGGTTTGGTGTTCATGATTTCCGGGGACCGATGATATCCGCCTCGGATTTCAAATGAAAACTCGATCTTGAAGTCACATGAATGCTTGTTCGAGCATGAGTTACAACATAAAACGTACTCGAAAATGGTACCTTTCGAAGATCTTCCATTGACAACAAGGGTCGCGGAGCCGAATCTGCGATTATCATATCATCTCAAAGTCGTTCAGCATATTCCATACAAGTTGTTCTTAGGGATATCATTCCAAGAAACCACTCGGATTAGATTACCGTGGCGATTCGAGGTGAAAATATCGCCAGCAAATCATCCGGCTCATCATGCTGAGCCTGGGAGCAAGGGCGGGAAGAATCACTCTGATGAGGACACGAGTTGTCATCCACTGAGAACTACCCCGGAGGCGCTCTGGAACCCATCTAGAATTGATACGAGACTATCTAACCGGAAGATCATCTACGAGCTATGCATGTCCTCTGGGATGTCGTACTGCAAATGAAATTTCTGATGTTGTATCCGATAGTAGAGCGTTGTAGATCGGGGCTGAATCTCGACACTAGAACACAATTCGGAGCCTTGACAGACCGTTGTAATGGTTCCTTCACATGTTCTCTCCCGTTCCTCCGAGCCGGGAATCGCTTACAAGCATCTTGTCGGGTTTTGATGCTATCGGTTAACATACCAACGGGAGAAGATAGATCTCTGAGAATGCATTCGTCATGAATCTGTTCATTCATTGAAGTCACCGGAAGACAACCTGCTCTCTCTAGACAAGTTCGGTCGACCATGCATGATATATCCAATATCACCAGCCTAGGGCTTCGATGCCTCATACAGTTTTATCCCATGCAGAATGTTTTTTTCATAATCTCTGACCTATCTTGAAACCGCGGAGTTCTTTGTCATTTTCGAGCACATTGTGCAAAGCTGCGCAAATTGCACCATTGGCGCTCGTAAACAACTGACGTACTTTCACAGACCTCTATGGAAGGATTGCGAGACGTGATACTCCTCATTTTCCATGCTCAGGATATCTCGATCAGAACTTATGGCGGAAGTAACAGGATATCCTTCTACTGTGTGGCCATAAATCCCCTCAGTTGTTTGTCAAGTCGAACTTCTGGTGTTCTCAGCAAATCGATGAGTTTTGACAGAGCCAACGCTCACGACTTGACAGAGCTTTTCTCGGGCTGAATTCGGGCAGGCCCCTGATTCTGTGGAGATCGGTCCGAAGTTGCCTGTCCGACGCTTGTAGGTCGAATCTAAATTTGGCAAAATCATCGAATGGCCGGAACGTGCGCCGAATAGAGCCATGTTCTCGTAAGAAGTTCGTTAGAGAATTCCTTCATCAAGCGGTTATCAGAGTATTTGCTGATGGGAACAAATAGTCCTCTTGATCGATACTCAGAATATTTCCATAAACACAGCAGCCAAGTCGTACACTTCTATTTGCTCTTTGAAGAAAAATTCGAAGCCACGATCAGCGAAGAGCGAACTGGTTTGGACTAAGAGAATGTAACAGGGCCGTTATGAGAGTTTTTGTGTCTTGTACATGCCTTCGTGTTATAGCCTCGACGGCTCACGGAGGAATGTTTATCACCCGAGCGATTCGGAAAAACTTTGCTGCGAAGCCAATCAGTCAGAGTTCAGGTCGTTCTAACGGTTGTTGAGAAACATCGAGTGAGTTTGCCAATGGTTTTCTTTCGCCCCGCAGGAGATAAGAATTCAGTAGGTTTCGGCGTATCAAAGATACCCTCGATTTTTGTTCGTTTTTCCTGATCCCCGTGCACCCTTCGAATGATTATCGAGTTCACGTCGAGGCAGCGCGTTATTTTTGACCAACACAAAGAGCTTGGAATGGAGTTGGGATCGAAGTCTCTCTGATTTCATTAGTGGGTTCACAGAATCTGCAGTAATTCGTCTCTTCGGAGTCCATCAACTAAATCGGTTCATGCTTCTTTTGGAAGAATGTCGATTTTGAAGAA
The DNA here is from genome assembly GCA_021527715.1 of Neoseiulus cucumeris. Classification (NCBI taxonomy): domain Eukaryota; kingdom Metazoa; phylum Arthropoda; class Arachnida; order Mesostigmata; family Phytoseiidae; genus Neoseiulus; species Neoseiulus cucumeris. The sequence continues at coordinate 3,826,887 of JAJSRV010000004.1, read as the reverse complement.
TTGAAATTCAATATGAAATACATTTGAGGAACTTATCGAAGAGCATCAGGAGTTGACGTTCATTGTCCGAAACGGACAAACGAACGACCACCCACCAAGCAACCAACCGAAGTGGGCGAGCGAGCGAGCGAGCAAGCAACATCACATTACAAGCTCACCGAGTAGGCGAACTTCAAACTGCGGCTCGGCCTAATGGAATGGCACATGCTAGTGATGCTTGTCTGCTTTCGGGCACGCCACACACATACACTGTGTACACAGTGCGTACAGTGTAACTACGCAGACTCTCCAAAAGTATTGATTGATCGAAACTCTCTAATTGTTTAAATACGGGGTCCTAAAATAGTTATTCCGAAACCGAAGATCACGCGTGCCCTCGTACAAACTCGAATCGAGTGCCCTTCAGAGCTCAAGATGGAGATTTTCGATCCTTTGTGAAGCTCGCGCAATCGTTCTTCGCATTTACATTGTCGCCTTTCAGAGAGGAATCCCCCGTTGCTCTAGTTTGACTTGACTTGTTGCGATCAGAGGGATTCATGTGCTGCTATGTGCATCGCTTTGCATCGCTATTTCTGGAGGCTGGAGAGCCCAGATGTCGCAACATCCACGCGACCCCGACAATGGCACTCTCCCCAGAGATGAGAGCCTCCAACGGAACTCGAGAGCTACAGAGAGGGTGCAACATTCGCCTTCCCCAAGGTGACCAAACGAGTCAATTTGCTCAACTTTCTCCGCTGTGACAGTTCGAGTATTCCTTGCATGTATTCGGTCCTGAATCGGCCCAGAACTTCACATTCATCTTCCTCGAGCCTCGAAAAGTTTGAAATTTTCTCGAAAATACCGGCGAGGATTACACTGAGAGAACCGAGAGCCTCCAAAGGATTCTGACTTCGTCGTCAGAATTCATAGGTTCTTCCGAATATCGGAATACCACCTCCGAAAATGTTCGATGATTTTTTAGATCTGCGCTCTTCGACGACCTCCCCCAACTCGGCAGTGAAGGGCGCTGTGCCACAAGCGCATGCGCGTGTAATCGCTATCGGCCTTCGCCAGATGGTTCACCGCTACCACCCTCTGATTGGCATTTGTTTTTAGTGAACATCCATTCCAGTGCCTGCACCACCACCCCGATCCGGTCCGCTCCTCGATAACCGGCTTCCCTCCACGCTCGAGCCCGAACGGGGGAGGTTTTTAAGCTCGAGCCAAGGCTGCCTGCCGGATGGCCAATGAAAGGATGGCATGTTGTATCCTCACAGCACGACCGAAATATGATTGATCAAATGTCCGAGTCATGCGCACTGGAACGATGTTCAACAAATTCGTCCAACTACCAAATTCCTCTCGGCCACTCCAGGAACCGCAACTCGTCAGATCCCCCAGTTAGGTCGAATCAATATCCTAATACACTTGGAAAATCGGAAATGGTGAAGACACGGGAAATTAATAAGGCCAGACGAATAATCTGATAGCTTGAATCGAACCCCAGTTTACGTGATGCATTTCAGTGAGGCGTAGCAAGATCTCATCAAAAGATTCTGTGGCTTTGTTTGCCTCATACTTCGGCAAGCGGGGCCCGTGCGGGAGCGGGGCAAGCAGTGGAAGCCCGAACGACTGTATTGATTTTCGCCAGACGGACGGACAGACAGACAGACCTACTCGGGTGCCTGAACGATCCATTTATTTCCTTGGAGGCTGCTTGGCTTATTTTGGACTTACATTTCGCAGTTGGAATGGCACGCCGCATCTTGTTGTCGATAATTCATTATTGATAAGGACCGTGATTTATGTCGTCAACGGCAGCCCCTGATTGGATTGTATGGAGCCGCACCGAGAGACAACGCAGGGATTCGAGCCTTAACACCAAAACAGGTCATCTCTTGCGAAGTTAGCGAAGCAGAGATGACCGTTATGTCATCAACAATTTACACGAGAGCCGCTCTCTTCGAGAGTCAGAATGTTCAAAAAACCTGGCAGCGATAGGGAACAACTCTGATTCCTTCTTTTCAGGATTCCTCTGCCGTGAACTGGATTGTTTCCATGTTCACTCGAAACCGCGAATTGATCGCAGATCGACAACAACAGCGCGGGGGTTTTAACTCTGTTTCCCCTCACGTTTGGAATTTGATGAACGCCATAGGCTCGCCAGGACCTAAATAGGATTTTCAGAAGATATGTTCTATTGCCGATCCGACGACCAACGCGAAGCGAGAGAATTTTATTCACGCCTAGAAACTTGAATTTTGTCCCTGTTTCAAGTCTCAAATGGCGATCATTGGGACTGACACCTCGATTCAAGAAGTACGTCCCCGATCAGACACGACCTACCAGTACTGGAGATTCCCGGAAGAGTTCCAAGGTCCGACCTTTACCCCTTTTCTCAGCCCCGGTCGGACCCCTCCATGAGGTGGCATCAGGCTGCATCGGAAATTTCTGCTTGCGAAAACGGTACAGATTTGTCGCCTTCCCCAGAGAAGCCCCAAAGCTGAACATATTTCGTGATACTGACGAAAAAGGGCAATCGAGGAATGATGATCAGAGAGAATCAGCGCTAGCTCACAGCAAAGTCACAATGTACCTCTGAGAACGACAAAATCAAGCGTAAACGCAGAGCAAAAGGCGAATTTCTTCTTCTCGTCTTCGATGTCGATGATGCTCAGCATACACCTGAAATTAGAGGTTAGTGGCTTCGCCCCGAGCGTTTCCTTGACTTCCGGGATGGAGAAAGATGTGTGACGAATCAGCGAGCCTAGTTTCGAAATTAATTACCTCGATGGAGTGCAACGGGATGATGTAGTGTCGTCTCCTTAACAGCTCCTGGACGATCAACTGCTCGAATCACTTGGATTGGAGGCAGGTGTCGCCTTCCTCTGAGCAGGGCGAAGAGTGTTTTGGAACGACTCTGAATATAACCTGTTTCCCATCAGGTCGCTGAGGAAAACACGGGGAGAGAGCATCTGACTAGTTCCTATTCAATTCGATAACCCCGTCCCAAGATTGCTCTGACTTGTACAAAGGTCACGGAGCTAAACCTTGGGGCTCTTCTTTTCCTCTGCTCCCGGGCTTCGACCAATACGGCGTCCTGATATAGATATGAAGCATATCCGGTAAGATATGGTGTGACTGAGGTAAAAGTTTTAATCATTGGTGAGCCTTAAATTCAAGAGCTAAACGAAGAAGTCCGATTCGGTCTCTATTTTATGACATTTTGAGTCTCATGAGTTTCTGGCGTCATTCTATCCCGTTGATATTTTGAATCGAACGTGTGGAACACTGCACCCTTCCAAGTGTTTCCTATTGATGGTCCTACTATCTCGGTGTTTGGACGCTGGTAGCAAAAGCTGCCGCTCCTTTCAGCAACAAACATTCCCATCGTGGAGCGGCATGCTCCTCGTGTTCATGAACGCTCTGATTCCGTTTCATACACATGCACTTGTCTTACCTGATCTACAAGAGAAAACCATAATTTGTTTTCGAAAGGCATGGCTGGAGAGTTTAGAACGGAGCTGGTACAGAGAGGATCCTCGAACGCATGTTTCATGTGACACGTCGGGAGCTTTCCTCTGATTGGACCAATATTGTGACGATATCCAGAACCGGGGGGCGCTTTTCATTTCCGATAATTCTGTTGGTTTCAGGCATCTCTTCTGTGAGAGTGCGGCCTACAAGGACACAATCGAAAGCGGCTTCAGATTCGCGCATGGAAGGGGTAGTGGACGCAGAAATACTTGTCGCATAGCCAGTGGCGTATCTAGGCAAAGTGCCGCCCGGGGCGGAACTTGAAAGTTTTCGAAAATGCCGCCCCCGGACCTCGGCCTGAAGTGACATAAGAAAAAATTTCCAAAATAACAGAAATGCCGCCCCCTCGGAAGTGCCGCGGGCCGGCCACCTCCCCCCACCCCCCTAAATACGCCACTGCGCATAGCACTTCCTTGTAGTACAGCATCTCTGATAGCTCTCGGAATTGAAAAAATAGGTGTATCGATTTGCTACAGTACGCGGATCTCCCTCGTGAAAGGGCTGGCAAGAGCGAGTTTTGCATCATTCTGCACATTTTATTCACCACCTGTTCTGTTCAAGCTGCGACCGAGATTTAGAACTACTAACTCTCAGGTATCCCAGCCGATGATTTCGATCCCCGGACGTATTCGGAGAGAAAGCTTGACGGAAAGTGGTCGAACGATGTTTCGTGAACACATTCGAATTTTCCCGCCAATGCGTCAGCCGGGTGTTTTACGCCAGAGGGCGCGTCAGGTTTCGACGACGCAACATTCGCTGATACGGCCGCCGCCGACGTTTCCAATCCTCGCCTCCGTCTGGTTGGCCGCTAACAATTGCCCTTCTAATACAATCGGGTAGTTTCGTTGCGTTGCGAGTCGTGTAAGGGTCTCCGTGATTTTTTTCCGCAGTGATTTAACAGGTGGAGTTACGAGTGCGATAAGTGTTTTTATTGTAAAAGCCAAGGATTAAGCCGGAATCTCGACAGATAGAGGCTGATTTGCCAGTCTTTAATCTGTCAAGCAGGCAAACAGACAGGCAGGCAGGCAGGCAGCGAGCCAGTCAGTCAGTTAGAGCGACCATCGATCGCCAGCAGTTGTAACAGGTCTTCGCTGATTATCCACCAGAATTCACTCGGACTCATTATGGCGTTACCGCCGGATGCACCCACCGTGAGGCTGTGTCAACTCACAAAATGGCCAGACTTCAATGGATACGGATTCAACCTTCACACCGACAAAGCGAAGAATATACAAACTCTTGGAGACATCGATAAAGGTAAGCGAGAGGAAAAATTCACTCAAATTTATCTCGGGCGGACCATGCTGCAGAATCGAAGAGAGATTGAACGCAACGGGTACGTGCTCATCAGCGCTGTCGTGCTGATGGCCGAAGACACTGCGAACGCTGCTGCAAAACATTGTGTGTTTGTCGCACAACGTTTCCTGCACCGAGTCTCGGAAAACTCTCGCTGTCGCCCGCTCGTCACTGCTTGACGGTAGAGTCGGCGGAATCGAATGTTCATTGTGGCGAATTTCATTACAAAAGCGTCAGAAGTAACGCTTGCGGTCACAACACGCATCAAAAATATTTGAATTGAACAATCCGGGCTTCGTTGGGAGCGAGAACAACCTCAGCTGACCCATTACTTCGGAGTTGCATAATTCATCCGCTGAAATGGTGTAGATGTTGCACCTAGACGACGATTCCATAAATTCGGAGTGAGTCGAGTTGACGATTGAGTTATTGGCAACAGAACGATCATGACATGACTCTTTTCTGATCTAATCGGGCTGGACGTTGTTGCTGGCAGCGAGACTTCACGCGTGTTCTAATGTTTGGCAAGCAACTTTCCTTGCCCACGGTCGTTGTTTCCTCCGCTGGACAGTCGTTTAGCGTCTTCTCTACCTCTTGAAACTGCTTTAGAGTCGCTTGACACCTCGTCATCCTCTTCGATGTAACTCCCATTGTGGCTTCTTCTCCGATACTGCTCCACATCGACAGTCTCGTTGAAGCGTTTTGTTAGTTTGCGTTCCGCAGTGGAGTCTCTTGCCAATCAACTTTTTTACTTCGTGGCTTCGTCCGGGCTCCCTGTCAGTCAGTTTCGTGTTCCTCAACTTCGTGTCTCTTGCCCGCCTGTCTGCTTGGTCAATCAGGCAGGCGCTCGCTTGCTCACAAGCAAAAAGGGAAATTTACTTCCTATCTATCCGATGGACATTCTTCTATCTATCCATCCATCCATCCGTTCGTTCGTTCTTTCGTCCGCTCGGGCGGCCCTTCTGCGAGCGAACCAGCTGGTCAACCGACGAGAGAACAGAGCAACGAACCGGCCATCGAGTAAAACACTTACATATTCTCCGAAGTACACTTTCCCCGTGTCTGGATATCGAAAATTTCCAGTATTTTCTAGTCGGGGAAAAGAGAGAAGAAATTCTGTCACGCGGAGGATGTTGCGGATCAGAACTGCGTCCGTTCGCCGTCGTCTTCTCTGTCGTTTGTGGCGGCCGATGTCCGTCGCTGCCGCCGCTTCTGCCGTCGCCGCCACCAAGAGGGACTTGGCATGCAATATCTATTTTGAAGTGAACGGACAAGTCGCCCGTAACTGGCTCGGTTCTGTTCACTGGTCTCGACGGAAACCTCTAGACTACTGAGCAAACCCGATACCTCACGGTTCTCATAATTTACCAAACGATGCCAACCCACCTCAAGGGTCTTCAATTGGAGGCTCGTTTATGTTTTGTTAAATGTTTAAACTGTGCCCAGCGTAAGCAGTCTCCGAGGGGACTCAACCTACTATCGAGTTTCAATTCTGGCGCCGAAGAGGATTTGTTTAATCCGAAGCTTTGGCTAATTGCTGGGTGTCCCGACGATGTCATTTTTCGTGGAATGGAAGATATTGTGCAAGTAGAAGTGAACGTTGTGCAGCATCACGGCTAAAAATGTCAAAATTTTCGTAACTTCTGTAGAAAGAGAGCCTTTGGGGTCGCTTCCTTCAAGCGAAAGTTTTCATTCCCACTCTCGGCTCGTTTCTCGCCGAGGTGCTTCACAGCGGTAGCAGTCGTAGCGATGGATCCGACCGTGTCTGGTTTGTTGTCTGCGGTGTTGGCACAGACGACCCTGAAGCAGACGTCGGAAGAGGAAAATCTAAAAATCACCACCACCACATCCGATAGAATTTTACTCATTGCACCTTTGACGGCGAGCTTCGCGCGACGTTTTTTTCCGCCTTAATTCTGAAGCCAGCCGTGCAGACGGAAGGAGTTATCTGCTCTTGCTGCTGCGAATTTAGGAATTCGATTCCGAAAGTCTGGAGCGAACTAATCGACTCACTCACTCAGTCTCAGCAATCGGCTGTTTTTCAATTGTCTAGAGCCGGATTAGAGCAAATCCTCTAATGACTTGCTTGCTTGCTTTTGCTAAAAGATGACGATGATCCCGATCATGACAATCGGCTCGGAAAGCAACAGAGAACGAAAACCACGCTACAGCCTTGGCTCACATTGTTGAGACCTTCGACTTGTCGTAGGCAAGCAAACTTTAGGCTTTAGGCCGCTTGGAAGCCGCTCGACTCGATTATTATTATCGATAGCGCATTCCATCGGAGGATCGGCGGTATTTTCACGGCGGGGGAATTTTCTGGAAGACACAGATACGGTTCAAGAATAAGAAGACGTTGGAAGAAATTAGTGATTAAAAGTGGATTCAGGTAAGGGATGATGTTCTGCATCGCTCCACTCAGCGGAAACTTTTACCTTTCAATTTGCTTTCACTTGCAAGGCTCCTGAGCGTCTTGTCACGGGCTCTTGAACACGGACACTATGAGACAAAGACACCTGACGCCACTTGAAATCCGCAACGTCGGAGTCCAATTAGTAGTCGGATGTTTTCGAATCTTTATCTCGCTGTAAATTTCTCAGGAAAACGTTCCGAAACCATTCAGAACATGTCTGAATAATCTCATTTCGTTACGAAACCATGTCTTTCCCCAACTTGGCCGACTGTGACTCACTTCTAGTGATTTGTGACTGTGAGTGAAGTCCCTCCCAGATCCCGCGTATCTCGGAGAGTTTTCATCGATTCAGTAGTTCTTACCATCATTTTGGTGTCGTCGAGCGATTTGAGAAAAGTCGACGACGTTGCGAAAGCGATTCACGCCCGTCTACTTCCCCGGTCTCGAGGTGCAAGGTTCGGCTTTCTGGAAACGAGAGAAAAACTTCAAAAATTCTTGTTTTTTTCCACGACGGCCTGGTCTCAGTCTTCACCAGTTGGTTGCAGCGCTCAATGCAGAAGAATGGCGCGACTCCGCGCTTGTCGTCTGCCTTTGACATTTCACGCGTCCTTGTGGTTTCCACAGGATTCGTTTTTGTGCTCTCGTGATCGTTCCTCAATTTTTATTGAAGTTGACGAAAGTCGTGGTTCACCAGTCTGTGTGATTTTCCGCCATCGATCGGTATTTCCTCAAGTTCGATTTGTTCTGTGATACATTTGGAAATGGCGGTAACTTATGATCCAGTGGACGAGCGAATGACGACTTGACTAACTGGTGCTGACTGTTATATATTAGGTGCGTCTATTCGGTGTTTCACTTGTTCGCGTGTGTACGTGTGTGAGCGCGTCTGTTTGTGCACGGTCGGTAGAGCTAACAGGCGTTCTGCTTATAATCTCGGTTACGATAAGTTTATTACGAAATGCGAGCCCGCTGTGTGTGTGTGTGTGTGTGTGGCCGAAATGCTAACATTTGTTGCCGACAAAGCCGAATAACGGTTCCGGCATCGGTCCGAGTTGCCATTGCTGCCTCTGTTACTGCGAATGCGGTGCAGCTACTGTGTCAGCAAGTAACGGTACGGTTAGTCGAATAGATGAAGCGAACAAACTTGCGATCATTGGTTGGTTAACATCTCGCAAGCTCTCGATTCCGAGCGGTTACGAAATGTCGCGACGTACGTTGAGAGGGATCGATTCACTCACTCGCATTGTGAATTGATAGATATCTTCAAATTCATGAAGCCCCAATCGATGGCTCGATAGACAGATGGATGTAGATTGAATAATTTGGACAAGTGCACCAAATGAAGGATCACGCGAAGATCAATCAGGGACTCGAAATCGAGGGCTCGGTCCATCAATCAAGTCGATCTCACTGCGTTTTCGGTCGTCGACGTCGATTGCTTGGAAAACGAGCTACTTGAATCAAATCTGGAGCCCCATATGCCGCCTCCGCTGCCGTTGTTGAAACAGCGGAAATCCAACGGGTGCTGTGTGTTTGTGCGCCACACGCCGAACCCTGCTACTGCAAGTTTTCCGGTTAGCAGCGATTATGACCGAATATTTGAGCTCCTGTATTCGTGAATAATGATGATTTGCTGCTTGTTCGAACGTATGAGATGCGTTTTGTCCCATGACGAAAACATTGATCACTTGCTGGTATCTCGTGTCATCGCTCTTGGCGCCCTAACAAACGAAGGCTCTAGTCTAGGGGAGCCATTCCCCTTGCCGGCCCCTCCCTCAGATTTGCGATGCCCTCAATGACCCTATCGTGTGCCTTGTTGCTCCAGAGAAAGAATTCGTAGATATTTGGAATTCCATCAATTTTTTTCTCTGATTTCGTTTGCATTCGTGCATCGTATTCATCGTGAAACCGTTCCATCAGAGGAAAAACGCTCCTTCCCAAATATTCCATGCAGTCGGTCACGCTTATTCATGCAAACGTCTGTGACGAAACTCGCCTCGAAGCTCATTTCCGTCTCGGCAGAAAACGAATGTTTTTCAACTCTCCATCGTTTCACTTAACAACTTTCGTTTGCCGCCTTATTTTTCCGCACATGAAGAACAATTACAGGATGAATTCAACAGCGCGAAACCCTTTGTTGGACTGCGACGGGCAAGGTCGAGGTTCTTGTTTTGTCTAAATGCTGCCTGCTCTTCTGACAGATGTTAAGACAACCATGTGCTTCTGTTGTTGCTGTGGAGCTCGGCGTGGACTGTGACCACTGGCGATGACGACGGGGACGTTAACAATGACGATGGCGGCGGGCGCGACACTTCGCGCGGCGAGTTGTTCCGCATTGTAATTTTCAACCGTTATGAACTTTCGACATCGTAGCCGAAATTCAATTCAATTCTGTCTGCGCTTCCGTTCCTTCTCGATGCACGCAGATTGATTCGTTTAGTCTCACGTAGACATTAAGCTCGTGCTATCGATCACCCTGGGGACACGTGTTCCGCAGTGCGCTCCACGAAGCGGTCACGCCTGTTGTCCCATGTTGACGACCCTTCGCAAAAGGAGTTTGATCACTCCCGATCTCCGAAGAACTTTTTCCTGAAATCCAGCCGCGCCGGTGCTCGTAATAAATTCTCACTTGGCGATTTGGTCAGAACGCACTCGACAGAAAATCCAACTTATCTTCATTTGGATCATGTTGTGTTATCACTTCCGTGTGCCGTACGGACAGAAACGGATGCTTCCTTAATTAAGCGTATTTGAAGTTTTAACGCGGCATTCTTCCGTTCCAGGATCCCCTGCTGAAGCTGCGGGACTCATGAAGGGCGATCGCATCGTTGAGGTCAATGGGCAGAACGTTTTCAACGAGAACCACAGACAGGTGAGTCTAATATGAAGAAGATCCGATCAGTAGGTGCTCGCTCCATCCGATCCATGGCGGACAGACGAATGGAAGTTTCCAAGACAGTGATCTGTGACGTTCTCTACAGTTCCTAATTGTTGATCGAGAGCGAAGATCCGAACCTTAGTGAATCGAACCGAATCGACCGTCAAGAGCGGGGCCTGTATGGGACCCGTGTCCGTCGATGAATTCGCTCTGGAATTCTCACTGCATGCGGACCTGCACGAAAATTTCCCAATGCCTTTGCATCACGTGACAAGTGTCGTAAAATATTTCATTGGGCCGGCTTTCACCGGTCGGCGTTCGGATCATGTCGGAATGAAAATAGAAACGTATCGTTGTTCCGATTTGACTGAAATAGATGTTTGGCGAAGAAACGCTTGAAGAACTCGGAACGAAGAAAGCGCCTTCGAAGCAGTCATTCACTGCTACGCGTCAAAAGAACCACAAACACACAATCGCAAACTTTGCAGGTAGCCAAGTGATTTTGATTTTTGAACGAAAGCGTATTTCTATTCTCTTTTTTTTTTTTTTGTTGAAGGTGGTTGAACGTATCAAGGCCATACCAAATGAGACGCGACTTCTCGTGGTTGATCCAGTTAGTGACCAATGGTACCGTGATCGGAACATCGTCATCAAAGGATCGTTAGACTCTGTCAAGGTGCTCACAAGCTCGCGGGATGCCTCAAACCAAGGAAACACGGCTTCCCATAACAATAATAACAGCAGCAGCAAAAATAATAACACAAAGGTAAGTTGCACTTCGCGAAATTTCCGGGCAATCATTCTTTGTGCGATCTTTTTCTGGAGTCAACTCCCCGGACTTTCAAGCACAACTCGCGAAAAGCTTCATTCGCGGAATTCTATATAGCTGGAGTAGATAATGAGCGTATGGTTCAAGTTCGCGGGGACTCAAGCTTCGAGAAATGGAATTCCACATCGGAATGGAAGCACGGGACAGAATTGCGTCGAAGCTTCAATATATTCGAATCAAAGAGGAAATGATCGCGTTGACTCCTAGCTGATATTCAAGGAATACTTCTGGAATGCTGAAGGTCGAATCAACATCCCTCCCCTCTATCTATGTATATCATGTTTGAGTTGGTCGATCGGTCAATAATCTTTCGTTAGATATCTGATGTAGCTTAACGAGTTGGAACGGGTAATCCGCGTCGGTGTTGTTTTCCGAGGCGGTCTCGCCCACTCTATTGAATGCGCCGCGAGAATCTTCCGAGATCGAAGCTCGAATTCCCCAAGGCTTAGCTTTCTAGATGTGGATTAGAGTGGTCTACGTAGATCTTTCTAAATGGATTCGCCGGCGGCCGTCTTAACAGGATCAAGGTAACGCCCCCGTCGCTCGGAATGCCGATACAGGCTATTGAGAAGTTTCCGTCTCAATTCCCGCAGTTCTGTAATCGATTGAGAAACTTCTCAGCGTACTCGCTCCACCCATACATGCAAAATACACGATTGTAGAAGGGGACGACATCGCACTAAAACTTTCGCGGTTCGATGATAAAGGCCCAGAATTTCGAGGTAATTGTCAAACCGTAGAAATTCTGGAAGGTATTTTCTTACGAATACGATTTCATGGAAACATCTATTATCGATAATCTCTACTCTACAGTCCCATGACCGATCTAGTGAATTGAATTCCGAAACGATTATTCTATTAATGCTTTTCGGAGATGCTATGTTCTTTGTCATCAAGTTTTTCCTCGTGCGTTCTTCAAGAACTACTGGGCAAGGTGCGTGGAAACAAAAGCAAAACGGAACGGAGCTCGATCATGTCGCTGAGGCAGAAGCGTAAATAATGGTGCCGATATCCTACGACGATTCAGACAAACGAGCGAGCTGGAGTGGCGCTTCGAAAATGTATCGTTCATTCGAATACTGGGTGTATGAGCAGATCTTGTTGCTGTGAGCATTTCGTCCGCATCAGATGTTCCGGTGATGGTAGCTGATTCGGTCGCCGCTGCCGGTGGTGGTGCTGGCGTAGTTTCTTCCCGGATTCCAGGGTCGCCGCAAGAGATTCCGGATGAAAATAAGGGCCGCCGTATCCAAGTGCATTGCCATGGCCGCCAAGGATTCGCGATAGTCAGTAGTGGCGCCGTCGTTCAGCGCTTTGGGCTGTGGACTTTACAACGTCCAACTTTCGTCGTCTGTTGAAGCTCAGTCAACTGATGCTTCGATTGTCATACGTCTTAATGTTTTGACATTATCGACGTTTAATTCGCGAGAAGCACGGAGTCGACAGTATACATCTAGAAAGCTGCGATCGCAAGCTGCGGAATCTCACTCAGTTCAAATCGTTCGTGGTCATGGCTGGACACATGCAGCGGACGTCTTGATCTCGGTTTGTACGGCGCGATTCGTAGAATCACGAATGAATCGAATTCATGCATGAAGACTTGTTCGCGACGCTGTTTGCGGGACACTTGAATCAAGACGCTCGCGATGAGAAAATCCTTACCGCGAAGACTCACTTCTGATGACACTACCTTCACCCTGACTGACCCCTGAAGCAGCCTTCGCACTTTTCCCGTCGTTCAAAACTTTCACTCAAATTTTCACATGGTTTTGTTTTCTAAGCGATCAATTTGTTGAGATGTTGATCATGAATTTGACGCTCAAGATTCGACACAAAACAAGGTCACAAAGTGACATCGCCGGTTGCGACATCGCTTTAGGAAGCGTTTTTGAAATATGAAGTTTATGTTCGATGAATTTCCCCCTGCTGTGTGTGATTCTTCTGTATTGATTACACAATGCACCGTCGAATATTTGCCTCAAATCTTTCAAAACTGAAAAATCTTCAAAAATTCGATGGAGTAACGAGCTCAGAACAAATCGTTATCGTCTTGGATTTTGCCGCAGTTTTGATCGAACTCTGAAGATTTTCAGGAGTCATAACAGACTCCATCCTGTGAGTTTTCAGACCCACGTCTCACAGTCATTGTGCAGAAATTTGAATCCCAAATTAGCTTTCAACGCTGACTACAAGTGGATTCACTGAAGCTTACACGGCGGACGCTGCATTTAACGACGCCTACCCAGAAACAAGAGACGCCTTGTAGCTGCTTCGCTACGGCAGAGTTTTGCAGTTCGGTGATTTGTGTGCTATTCTCGTACAGCAAGAGCCCTAAAACTTGTCGATGTCCTGACTCTCATTGAAATTCTCATCGCACTCATGCGACCCCTTGTAAAGATGAGTGTCCGTCGAGGGACGATGAGTCGTCGGTGCCGCCGGAACGCGACAAGCCCTGCCATAAAACAGATGACAGCAGTCTATGGCCGGTCGCGTAATCTCTTGTTGAGAAAGCTTTTTCTTCTACCGACCGAAACTTGAAATTTTGATCTCCAATCAGGAAAATTTGCGGCTCATCTGGCGATGGCTTCCAGAATTGGCGACGAATAGAACATGCGGCTCAAAATTTCTGAGGAACACCTCATCTTAGGAGACAGATCGACGCTCGTTTCCTGACGATCGCTAAGGTGCGCTCTGATTTCGAGCTTCTCTTGGGTTTGAGAAACTCGAGACGGCTTCGGAACGGGGCATTTTCTTGTCACTGACGAAGCAAATACCTGAAAAGCGAGAATAACAACTTGCACAACGCACAATTTGAATTTGGCGCCTCCACCAGATGGCGCGACGAGCGCAAGATGGCGTCGGTACCTTCTCGAGTTCGTGTTGTTTTCGGTGCTGTGGGATTGCTGTTATGATGTGGCTAAGAAATCGGTTTTGCGATACAATTCCGTAGCGACAGGTCTTGATCGAGACCGTATCAGTGATTTTGGCAGTGCAAAAGCACCTTCTCTTGACTTGAGCCGTTACATTAAGTCTGATTTGATTGTTCGAGCGACCCCAACGAGGCAAGCAAAATGAGCGCCGACGTTCTGGATATACTCGACATCGAGCGAAACCAAGAGCAGGAAATCTCTAAGGATGCGATCCTGGGCCAAAATGCGAAGCCTAAGAAGAAGTCACTTGGCGGCCCTCGAAAACCGGAGGGCATGGCGCGTGAAGTGTACAATCTTTTCGACCGTAGCGATCCGCCGCCACTTTTCATGACAGACTTCAAGCCATCGGCCGGTGGTGGTTACAAGAACATCAAAGCGAAGCTTGGCATCAAAAAAGTCCGACAGTGGAAATGGATGCCATTCAACAACCCCGCTCGCAAAGATGGCTTCAAGCTCAATCATTGGGTGAGATCGAATGACGAAGCCAGAGAATACGCTTTCTGTAAGTTCAACAAGCAGGTTTCCATTCCGACTTACACGGATGCGGAGTACACCCAGCACTTGATGTGCAATACGTGGACCAAGGCAGAAACCGACTACTTGTTTGAAATGGCGAACAGATTCGACCTGCGTTTTGTGATCATGAAAGACCGATGGGACCGTCAAACGTACCAAGATCGTGACGTTGAAGACATCAAAGATAGATACTATTCCGTCTGCAATAGCCTCAAAAAAATCCGCGCGCCGGCCGGCACCGAGGTAAAGATTCAAGCGTTCGACGCTGATCACGAAAGACGACGCAAAGAACAGTTGCACAAACTGCTGTCGCGAACGCCGGAGGAAGTCGAAGAAGAACAAAATCTAATTCAAGAGTTGCGCAAGATCGAATTGCGCAAAAAAGAGCGCGAAAAGAAAACTCAGGACCTTCAGAAGCTCATCCAAGACAACGAGCAGCGCGCGTCGCAGCAACAGCAGAAGAAATCGAATGCTCCTGTCGTGTCCGGAGTCAAGAAGAAGAAGGAGAGGAATTCGGTTTCCGTGGCTCCCAGTTTGGTGGATATAAGTCAAATCGAAAGCACCGCAGCTATAAAATATCCGGAATTCAAAACTTCAGTGGCTTCGCTGAGGAGTTCGCGAATGAAACTCCCGCCGAATATCGGCTTGAAGAAAAGCAAGGCTCTGGAACAGATGCTCAAGGAACTCAACGTTGATCCGAATCCTCCGGCTTTCGCTGATGTTGTTCAGCAGTTCAACGAGCTCCGCAACGATATGATGGTTCTATATGAGCTCAAACAGGTCCTCATAACCACAGAGTACGAACTCAACGCACTTCGGTTGCAATACCAGGAGGTGAAAACCGAAGCAGCGGACTCGGACGCTGGTGGCGATGTCGACGTGATGGGCAGTCCTCCGAGAAATTCGATTTCGGATACATTTGAAGTGGATTTAACGCCGAACCGAAAACGAAAAGCTGCGCTCGAGCAACAGAACGTTCTCAAGCGACTGAAGAAGATGTAAATATCTCAAAGATCTTCGGCGTGGGTTGAGTTAGAATCCCGTCGTGCACACGAAAAAATACTGTAAATTTCATCAAATCTCATTTTCCGTTCAGGAAAATGGGGAAATAAGTTAACAAATCCTTGTGTCGAGGAACTGTTTATATTATGTGTCCACATAATTAAGAGAGAGTTCACGAGTAAATAAAGCTGGAAGGTTATGATTTCATACGTTGAGTGAAGTTGTCTTGTGCCTACATCTTCTAGAGAATGGAGAAATCATCGGGGAAAGTCGCAAGCATATTTGGAATCGAGAACTCCTCCGTCATGCAAGTATAGCTAAATTTCGAGAGGACACCCGAGTTCAAAAGCGGAATTCGATCCGAAGAGATTCCTGTTCTCGACGATTTTTGAGCGGAAGAAGTCCGCTTCCAATATCTGTCGGTCACAACTCAACGTCTAATGTTTCGAAATACTTTTGCGGTTGTTCCGACAAAACATTGCTTCATTCCATTGATCTCCCGCGTCTTCAACGAGCCTTGGCAAAATAAAAAAATTCAAAGTGGTGACTCCGGTCGTGGAGAAAAACAAGATCTTCGCCACCACCATCTTCGGGAACTCTGACATTTTCTGATATTCTCTTTTCTCACTCCGACCATTTCCCAATCACCGTTTGGGGTCTTGATTGAGATATCCAATTAACGCGATCGATCGAGGTCCTTCTACCTGAATAGAATTATAACAAAAATAGCATTTGAAGAGACACTTACGGCTACCTCATGTAGATGAGCAACGTTGGATCATCCAGATACCTCGGAAGGAGGAAGGGAGGAAGGTCGGTTTGTTTGGCTGCCGTCCTGTTTGTCTATATCTATAGCAGTAATTTCTTGATGAGTTACTGCCTTTTGATGGCGTCTGTTTTCGCGACTGGAGCTGTCGGTCGAGAGTTTTCCTCGTGTAGACGTTCAATAGTCCCATAATTCTCTTTTGGATGGTGTTTTGTCTCTTCTTTACGTATGTATTCGGCCGAATCTGAGTGTTGTTGTGGGACCCGGCTGCCAGCGTGTGTGAGCGAGTGAGAGAACGCACATCACAGTGTGCCTGTCATGGCACTTGTATCTGACTCAGAACTGGCAACGACTGACAACTTAGACTATTCAACTTTCGGTGAGGTCGTTGTTGCCATTGTCTCGGAATCTTGTTGTCTTGTTGAGAGTTCACGCGGAGCAGAAATAGGTTTGATCTTATTCAACGAATTCATATTCGTTCAAGTGCATGATGGAAAGTGTTCGTTCATTCATTCCTCCGTCAGGACGACCGAGCGACATG
Organism: Neoseiulus cucumeris; assembly: GCA_021527715.1. Taxonomy (NCBI): domain Eukaryota; kingdom Metazoa; phylum Arthropoda; class Arachnida; order Mesostigmata; family Phytoseiidae; genus Neoseiulus; species Neoseiulus cucumeris. Next base: position 3,810,203 of record JAJSRV010000004.1, on the reverse strand, counting down.
GCGATTCACTGAGACGATTGGCTAGTTTTTGTGCAAAATTATCCACCATGCGACATTGAATCGAAGTCGTCGTCAGTGCGGTCTGAGAAGGTGCCTATTCTGATATTGTTTGGTGCTCGCATAATGACCGATGACTCAGCGCTCCGTCAGTTTCCAGAAAGTGACCGCAATCGTCGGTATCCACGTCAGCCACCCGATGTTTCTTCCATAGCATTGGTGGAAATTACGGAGCTAAATGTCTACCGGACTCACTGGAAGTTCTTGTGTTTTTGACGGAAACGCCATCTTTTACCGGAGTTCGCGTCACTCGAGCGAGTTAGCTGAGTGGCCAGAAGATCTGTGGCCGGATGTGGCTCGAGATGGATCCGATTTGCTCCGTCGCGGCTTTCGTTGTTGGCGGCTGTATCATTTCCTCAACGTTTTAAACAAAGCCCGAGACAACTCCGTTCCAGACTTGTTTCGAACAGCGTCGAGCTGCCGCTCGATTCCATTTCGACTTGAGACGATTCGGAGGAGTAACTTTTCCTGTGATACATTCGTCTTTTGGCTGGGATCGCTACGCAGCGTTGTCATAACCAGTAATTGCCTAAATGGACACTACTATCATGAAGACCAGTTTCATTCTACTTCGATCATCATTTCCATCATGGTTATGAAGTAGGAATTCCCAAACTTCCGTAATTTTTCACTGATTGCTACATCTCGTGTGATATTATTCTCTGCGGGTCTATGGCGTGATTATCGATCGGTACAATTCCTGAATTGGTCTTCTTCGTTTCGTCACATTTTTGATCGTCACTTTCCGAAGACATATTGCTGAACGAGTGGCTTTCCGCACTGGTATTTGATTCTCTTAGATATTTTTCCTTCTTCTGCGGTCGCGGAAACCACGACTACTTCATAGTTCCGAATTGTCAAGGACGCGGGAGAAAACGGAGACTTATAATGCACCACTGAATCACATGCTGTCGATCATTGACCAAGTTTCGATTTTGCAGCTGTCCAATGGAGATCCCATGACTGAGCCAACTGCTCGTCTCTGTCATCTGCGCAAGTGGCGGGATTTTGACGGCTACGGTTTCAACCTCCATGCTGACAAGGCCAAGGGAACTCAATTCATTGGTATCATCGATCCACACAGCCCCGCGGAGACGGCTGGAATAAGACAAAACGACAAGATCATCGAGGTAAGAGGCCTCTGTTAACTGTTCGAGATCCAACGGACATTCCACAGGAATTCGGCTGGAATTCCGTTTTACGAAACTGAGGAGGAAGCGTGGGTTATTTCTGTGACTCGTTACACGCCCGGTAATTCCCAGCTGGTGATCGAGTCCACACTGTTGTTTCACCGACGGAAAAGCGCGTTTCACGGAGTGCTTCTCGCTTGATGGCTGTTTGTGGCTGGTTCAGCGTCTCCTTGACTTCTAACTTTCTGTGAGCACTCTCACTCGACATCAAAGCAATTTATCTAAAGAATTTGCTGGCGTCGTCAAAACTCACGATAGTACAAATTGTAAATCTAGTCAGAATCTTTCTGGAAGGGTGTAGAGAACAAGGACTGTGCTCTAGCGCTCCATGAGAAACGTCAAAGAAGGTAATTTATCAGAATTCTTTTTCGACCGGCTGCCTCCGTCCAGGTTGGTCCTTCCTGGTGTTATGCGAAGAGTTGTGCAAGTGTTACGATGAGGAAAAATTACTGCAACCGGCGGTGGGATCTGCATTGCTCTGTTCGCACCGGTATCCCGCAATGGTTCTTTGACAAACGCCCCAATAACAAAGATTTTCTCTTGTCGAGAATTGCCGCTGTGCTGAGAAGAACGGAAAATTCACAACACCTTCTTTTCTCAAATCCTCAGGTAAACGGTGAGAACGTTGAGAAGCTTACACATCGGGAGATTGTTGAGCGCATCAAGACCTATCCCAACGAGACCACCTTGCTCGTTGTCGACGAGGCCACCAACAAGTATTACCGCGAAAAGGGGATCCAGGTGAGCGATTTAGAATTTCTCATCCTTGTTGAATTCATTGATTCACTCCTGCCGTCTCTAACGGGAGGTCAGAGCGTGAACGCAAGGTTGCCTCAACCCCACAGGTTGTGGAAGCTCTTCACAAATGGCCGGCCGTTCCATTCATCGAACGGTGGGATGATTCACCATTTCTGATAACTTCTGATTCTTTGCCGAGCAGATCAGTTCCTCTATGAAGAACGTGCAACGACTGGAAACTCCGTCGGTAAACCCCAGGAACAACAACGCAAGTGAAAAGACGCCCAATCTACCTTCGACGCCTCCACCATCGCAGGATAATAAAATGGAAACGACCACAGCGGCCTCGGAGACGTCGGTCGCACCCTCGAACAATACAGGTGCTCTCTCAGAGAATCCCAACCTCGTACCTCGGAAATGTCATCTGCGCAAATGGGCTGATTACGAAGGGTACGGATTCAATCTCCATGCTGACAAGGCGAACAACCTGCACTTCATCGGCGAGGTCGATGAAGGATCTCCTGCTAAGCTTGGAGGGCTTAGACCGGGCGACCGACTAGTGGAAGTGAACGGAGTCAACATCGATAAGGTACGATGAAATTCCGTACTTGATTTCAATGACCAGCATGGACCTCTTCATAATGTTTGATTTTTATCGCGATCGATGCGAGCGAGCGAACGAACGTCGTCGTCGTGAGCTCTGCTTCGTTCCAATCAAAAGAATCGTCCGGATGGATGGATTCCTCCAAGCGCTGTGTTCCGACTATACAAAGTCAAAACAATTTCTTTCAACTTTGCTAGAACAATCGTTTCCAAGAGATATTTATATCAAAGTCGTTGTCAAGCGAATGTTGGCTCGATCACGTGATGACTCAGAAACTCGCGCAGCTCGAACAGGAAACACTGTTCTAGGAGGGCCATTGGACTGTTTGCACTGAAAATTCTGAATTTCAATTTCAGATAACTCATCGAGAAATCATCGATCGAATAAAATCCAATCCCCAAGAAACGGAACTGCTCGTCGTTTGCAAGGAGACGGATCAGCTCTATCGGGATAAGGGCATTGTTGCCAAGGGTACCATGAAGGAAGTACGAGTTATCAGCACCCCTGCCCGGGAAGTCGACAACATGGTAATTTGGACTCTACAGCTTTTGTTCGAACGAAACGCCGCCCGAATTCATTTTTTTTCCACTGTTCTGAAATATCCGACCGAAAATGGAGGAACTTCAATTTCATTCTTGTTTTGCGAGCGAGTCAACAAGACTCCGTACTCGTGATTGGAACTTGGTGTTTGTCAACGCCCGACGATTTTTCGCTGACCCCATTAAACAGCGCAGTTCTGTCCTTGTGTATTCCGGAGCAACGTTTGGTCAGCTGAAGCAAGTTCGCCGGACCTTCCGTTTGTCGAAAAAGGGAACTCTTCTATCCGGACTGTTAGAGCTGACAGAGTTTGAGGGCTGAATTTGGAGAAGTAGGTGAACCTTGAGTGTTTGTCAGTCGTCGGGCTCGAAAGGACAACTTCAATCGTATTGATTTAGAGACAAAGATTCCGAGAAACTCATGCAACAGAGAAGTGTTCTCAGCTGCCGGTCTGTAGGTGACGTTCATTCAGATCTCGCTCGTTCGCATGCTGCCGACACTCAAGTTCCCGGTGGAAACTTCTTGATTCTCGCGTTGATCGGCGATCGGAGAACTCTTTCTTCGCAGACCGCGATGTGATTCCTGCGAACGTCCGTCGAGACGTTTGATCAGAATTATCAAGCAGAACCGAGAAGCGAACTCACATCCGACTGCCGCCTCGTCTATTAGTCTATAAAAGACGAGTCAGCGTCTCGGTCTCTCTTGTTGACTCCTCAGTCGCTGTCATCATCGAGACGACGGCCGTCACGCAACAACACGAGTATTACGACAATTTAGAAATTCCCTGACCTTCAGCGTAAAATACTCCGTCACGTTATTCATTTCCCGGAGCGGTCATTCATCTTAGCAAACGTTGGTTTAATGAACTCGAGCAAACAAACAAGGTGAAAAATGTAGCATGCTGTCGTCTTTATGCGACGCAATTGACTCCGTCGGGGCTTGGAACGGAGTTTCCGAATGCCTATGAAGTTATGGTGTCGCTCGATTCGTGTTCCGTTCCTCCCTGGCTCTTTGTCTGGTGGAACAAACTCGCAGGAGCCGAAGGAATGTGCTGTGAAGCATGATATTTTGACTTTGGGGCGTTGTAAGAAGGGGCAAACTGCTTCCGTATTGATCAACAAACGTTGAGGACTGTTCACGTCTTTGGCCGTCCGCTGCATCGCTAGCTCGTGCTTCGTGGGAGCAAAAAGCACCCCGGCCGACTGAAAGACGGACGGGGTGGCATGGCAAGCGGGCGGACATCGCTCGGTCCGATGTGCTTGCCTGCCAGTGGTTATCATCCGTAATGGTGGCGTCTTGAGATGCTTGGCTGAAAGGTACAGTTCGATATGACAGATTTGTCCGCGATCGTAAAGCTATGCGGAGCCACACTTTCGCCTACTCGCTACCTATACACGGTCGAGACCTTGGTTCGGCGAGCATGACCATGCATTCCGAGCTGGGATTCTTCCGGACGGCCGAGACCCCGACAGTGTTCCATGTGTTGCTCCAGTCGACACTGATGAAGGGAAGGGTTATTATTGAGATTCACACGGGAAGTGTGACAAACTCGCTTCAGGTGTTAACAATGGCTTGCATCGCTCGAAAATTTGCACAGAGCGCGTTGCGACGTTAGCGAAAACGCTTCTCTATGAGGAAGTGCGATCAAGAAGGAGTTTTCCAAATTCTGCGGCAGAAAGTTGCTCCTCAAGAGTTCGCGTGAATAGTTTTCATCGATTCTTGTGTCGATCCCGCTGAGATTATGGATATGCCTCTGTCCGATACCTCTGATCACGAAGAAGGCGACACATGTGAGCTGGATTCAAAGGTAGAGTTTCGGTGTCTCGTCAGAATAACAATATCTTGGGAGTAACACATTTTCTTTTCATTTCAATGCGGAGAATTTTCTTTTGATTCAAGTCCCTCGCTTTCTATCGCCAACGGCTTTCTTCGTCCCTTATCATGACTTCCCCGAACCGAAGAAGTCTGGTGGGAAAGAAAGTTGGATATACAGACTGTTTGAATGGCTCGGTTTCGAGCGCGCCCATATGAGTCCGAAATGATTGCGGGATTGAAAAGCGCGTCGTTTAGAATTCTCAATGAATAAAAGACAAAGTTCAGGTGGATCCAAAGATCATGAAAAGGAAACTGAACTGTCAAAGGGCGTCGTCGCTAGAATGGATTTTACCCAAATCTTGCGAGGTGACTCCACCGCGCTCATTTGGCCAATTCTTGGAGGGAATTCTCGTGAGCAGTTGCCACGATGCAGTCAGACGACGCGGGGAACGTTCTCTCGGGACATCGAAACTGTTCCGCCGACTTTGAGATCAGAACTCGTGCTTCGGTTCCAAGTGTATTCTGACAGTTCTTTCTTCTCCACTTCCTCGCAACGTAATCGAGAACGATCTAAAGTGCTATTGTGTCCGTTCAACAGGACAACGATACTTCGTCGAAGTCGTCTTCACCGAAGATGCTGCCGTCCACTCCTTCATCGAACCGATCCGAGGAGATTCCTCCTCCGACTCCCTCTACGACGGTCGACGAATATGACGTGAACGGGGTAAGTCCGATTCAGAATTTTGAGTGAACAACTTTCGAGTGTTCACGTGCGCTCAAGGCTTTCAACGGGAGATCTTTCTGAATCGCGTAACTGTTGCCTACTCCTGCAACCATGGACTGGTTCCTGGGCTCAAAAATCACAAACAACTCTTTTTATTATCCGATATCCTGTTCAGAACAGGAGATGTCCATTTGATTCTCTCTTCGATTGGAGCTTTCGAAGTCTTGGAGCAGCAGAAGGACGACTTAATTTCATTCCCGATGCATCCGTTTCCGCCGAAGATTATCTTTATGAATGTTTCGTTCTCTTCGGACCTTATATTTCTTTCTTGTTCAGCATCCGTTCGATAGTTTCTGAAAAAGTGTTCCGCAGAAGTCGAAAACTGAGCTTTCCATTCTCGCATTGAAGATCTTGAACGATTCACACGCTCCAGAATTTTGGGCAGACCTTTTCAATATCTCTTTGTCGATGTTACGTCTGTGTCTGATCATATCAGGTGACAGCAGAAGTTGTAGAATCTCCACCTGACTTCTTGATCCCCCTCGCAAAACTAAGTTGAGCGAATTTTTTTTCAGATCAACTCACCGTCTCCGGCGATGAATGTAGAACCACCAGCATACTCCGAGGCTCGCAACGGACGCGGATCTGCAGATTCGCCCATGATAGACGAGAAAGAATTGAGCGCAGAAGTGGCCAACATTTCTGTACACGGACAAGAGAACGGGAAAATGAGCAATTCAACGAACAGTGACGAGAGCGGTCAGTTTTCATCTGAATTTTCAGGGTCATTCTTTAAAATTTGGCGCAGCCCGCGAGAACGTCCGAGGAAACGATATGAAATCGTCGGGACGAATCGTCTCACATCAGTCATCCGCTAACCATGCTCTCGTTTCCTCTACAGGCGGTGCCGCCTCCCCGATCTTCTCGATGAAAGCGTCCGATGTTCGAGAAATGCTCCGACAGCGGAAGAAGAAGGACCCTCGTGTGCAAAACATGGACCTCATGCAGAAGTTCAAAATAATGGAGCAACTTTAATGGTTTAGACACAGTGCAAAACCTCGAAGAGTTGTTTGTGACGTCGGCTCCCTTGTCGAACTTGCTTGAGATCGCGAGGAACAACCTTCGAACGCGTGTTGGAACAGTGCATCGCGATGCTTAGGCATTATTACTATTTACATGAACGAGTAGACATTTGAAGCTCTTCACGAAGTCATAAGTTACCTACCGTAAGGAAGGTTCACCAGTTGTTGATGTGCAAATCCACAAAGACAGAAAAAATAATCTTAAAAAAGGTTCTCGTCACCGGAAGACGTCCTCCACAGAACCGATATATAATCGCTGTTACTCTATTGTCGCGTTAGGTAACCTCCGTATCAACTGCTCACGTTGGAAGCTAGAAATCACAGATTATCGCAACTGGACGAAGAGTACGACACTTCGAAGACGAGAAAAGTGTTAAGAGATGCAGCTGGGACATGATGTTACCATTCATTTTAAATACAAAGGAGCGTTGATTTTGATTTAGATGACGTAATCAGAAGTTCGTTCCAGTTACGAACCTTGGACTAAAGAGTGCGCTCAGATGTGCTTAAAATTTCCTTCCGACTTGATTTTTCTTAGATATTACAAAGCGATTGACTGGGATGAAGGACACAAGACATTTGTAACCGGAGATCATGAGCATTGAGTATGCTCTCTCATCTGTTTCTAGATGCAATCAATAAATGAATTCTTCATCATACCGAGCTCCCTCCACCCTTGTTTGTTCAGATATCACGATTCTCTTCCCTGTTCTTCGGGGCCGCATCTCCATCGTTGAATCGCTTGCGAAATATTCTATTTCAGTTCGGTATCTTTAGATCCTGGGGGTGACCGAAAGTGACCTAACCCAGATGACCGGAAACCTCCTCTCCGGCCCTTCAAGATTCTAGAATTATGATCCCGGACGCCCTCCTCGATAGAAATTGCTTAGGATCCCGATGTTGGAGGTTTCCAAGCCGGGTACCCACAAAGAATGTAGACGTTTTTCATTTTTCGTAAACAGATGCAATTTACTTGAAGATTGAGTTACCCATGTACATCACATAGATAGTGAGCCCCCGGGCTTGTGTTGCTCATGCGGGAAATTCGCAAGATCTAATTCGATACAGAATGCCGTCGATTATTTGCGCTCCGTTCGAAAACGAGGGCTCTTTTTTGCGAATCGACAACAGTGGCATTTGGTGTTGTGTCGTCGTCGAAAGTGCTTGTCGTGCACGACACCGCAACGTGAATTTCGTGAACAGCTAACCAAATAGATCCGTCGTACTATTGGAGATTCACTCGGAAAACTGGAGTAAAATATTCTGCCATTAGAAGTGCTGAAACACGAACTCCCCGCGATTCCACGATTAAATTCAAGAGTTTTGTACGAGTTGGAATTCCGCCGGAAGCTCCCTTTCTTTTTTCCTAGCGGAATTTTCGATTTTTGGATTCTTGTTTTCACGATTAGGCTCAGATTCAACGAAACAGAGGTCGGATGGTGTCCGAAACCGTTCGATATTTCCTCCAGGGATGAGAGGAAGTGTCCCCAGAAGTTTCAGCCAGATATTCCTCCTGGAATCTCAAATTCATTTAACATCTAGTCTATGGGAGTCTATGGGATTTCGGTTTTCACGTCAGAACTTTTCAGGGTTGCGAAACCCCTCGTCGCGCCTCATTGCAAAGTTGTAGCCCTTACTCTCAGCTATCATTCGGTACCAATCCGGCATCTGTTCAATCCCGCTAACTCAAGATATCGTCGAAATCAGAGAAGCATATGTGGAGAGCCATGCGCGCATACACATGAACATCTCACAATCACAATCAGCCTGAGGGACGAACGCCTCAGCTGTTACGATTGGCTCAGGGATTCGGGGCCCCGTACTTTCTGTTCTGTTGGTTGAGTTTACCAGTTGACTTACAAGATATTCCAATTTGTCGTCCAACAAGTGCGCATTACTCTGACGCAGAATGCGCACAAGTTCCTAGTGTAAGTGATGGATTGTTCTTGAGGAAACATGTGAAGAAGAGAGAAAAAACACCGAATCATTGTGATGGAATGAAGGTTTATTCGATTTGAGGATCAGTAGCGGAGGGCAAGAATTCTATCAATGATAACTCACCCTTTTCCTCCATTTTCCGACAGCGAGAAACAACAGAACAGAAAGCACGGGGGGGCGAATCCCTGAGCCAATCGTAACAGCTGAGGCGTTCGTCCCTCAGGCTGATTGTGAGATGTTCATGTGTATGCGTGCATGGCTCTCCACATAGGCTTCTCTGATTTCGACGATATCTCGAGTTGGCGGAATTGAACAGATGCCGGATTGGTACCGAATGATAGCTGAGAGTAAGGGCTACAACTTTGCAATGAGGCGCGACGAGGGGTTTCGCAACCCTGAAAAGTTCTGACGTGAAAACCGAAATCCCATAGACTCCCATATTAAACGAGTTCGAGATTCCAGGAGGAATATCTGGCTGAAACTTCTGGGGACACTTCCTCTCATCCCTGGAGGTAATATCGAACGGTTTCGGACACCATCCGACCTCTGTTCCGTCGAATCTGAGCCTAATCGTGAAAACAAGAATCCGAAAATCGAAAATTCCGCGAGGAAAAAAGAAAGGGAGCTTCCGGCGGAATTCCAGCTCGTACAAAACCCTTGAATTTACTCGTAGAATCACGGGGAGTTCGTGTTTCAGCACTTCTAATGGCAGAATATTTTAGTCCAGTTTTCTGAGCGAATCTCCCATAGTGCGTCGCCGCGAAGCTTCGATTGTTTTCGTAAACCCAATAAATCCGCTTTCTGAGGATATTTCTTCGCCGTGATTTCCGCGTTCTGTGAACTTCTATTCCCGTTTTGAGGAGAACTCTGACGAACTCTAGAGGAGGGAGATGGAATACGCTCGAAACAACACTCCGCTAGTAGAAAGCTCTCATCTTCGCACCATAAGGAGAGCAGTTTTTCGGTCAACTGGGTTCGGTCGAATATTTCCGGTCAACTGGGTCTATACCCCTGAGGGTTCATTCGCCAGGTTTCCAGGCGTTTCTTTGGGCCTGCTGGAAGCAAATCTAGCTGTATTCTCAAAGGTCTGATCATTTAACGAGATCGCGTTGTCAAGCTTTCTTGCTGAGTCTCCTGATCGGCCATGATTCGGAATGGGCCAATGCTTCCAGGAGAGCATAATGATTGTCCGCACCGGGTTTTACTCCAGACGGTGGATAAGTGAAGCGACGGGATGGTTGCAGAGGGCTGGTTGGTAATGAGGTGGAAGTTTCTTGCCAATCTATGGCAAGGCCACGTATGAAGCCTCGTCACCAAGCTCTATCACAGAATTCAGAGGCTGCGTCCCCGGGGAGTATCGATTTCGATGCGTTAACGGCGCATAAAGAGATTGTGAAACTTGGCTCAACTTACACAGAACTGAGAATTTGGAGCGCGCGCACAATTTGAGGGCTTGCCTAGACTCCGTCGTGTTGATGAGGACTCGAAGACAAGCAGTTGTGCGGTTCATTGGTTTCGTTATCTTATAGAAGAACTAAGATGAGCTACAACACAAAGTCAAGTCGTACCAATGGATCGCCTATCTTATTCCACGCGAGGCCTCAGACATTTTTCCCCGTCGAGTTGCATTGCAATGCTTGGGACCCTCCGCACTAATTGCGATGTGTTGGAATAAAAATCGTAGGTTCGCAGCGATTCCGTCAGAATCGAGTTCCCAGAAATGAGCTCTGTCCAGCCCGGAGGACTTGTCAGCTCTTCGACGCAAAGAAGGACGTCCTGGAATCCGGTTCGGCCGGTCCCCATCTCGAAGCGACATTCGATCGACGACAGCCTTAACAAGGAAAAAGATTGACAAAACAAATAAACAGTGCCGAAGGTGTCACCCCAGAGTGTCGATACGTTCTTTTGTCCTCAAGGCTGGGAATCACAAAGGGTCGTTTCGAAATTATTGAACTGTGGCGCACCTCTACGCTATATCTATATGTGTGTCAGGAGAGATGAAGAGACCAGCAGGGACAGCTGGATCCTTCGGAGAGGAACGATGCTTGGAAGGTTACGCTTGCACACCGGCTCTGACGGGAAACGATGCCTCAGGAAATCCGTGATTCTGGCAAAACTGAACCGCATCAGGCAGATCCTCGAACCGTCCGGATTGCGTGCTTGTTACGTTTCGTACAGATGTTTATTCGCGATTTACGGATCATCGCCGAACGTTCCTCGCTCGAAGTGCCGCAATCTCTTGAACATGCTCACAAAGTGGTGCATGCGCTCGGCTTTTTTGAGCTCCATTGGTTTGGACATCTATCAGAATTTTGTTCACCTTTATCATATGTTGTTCAACGGGACGTTCTTGACGATTGTCGAGTTTCTCTACTATATGACTCTCAATATTCTAGAGTTGGAGTCCGCGTACATCATCATCTTCCATATGGCGCACTTCGACAAAGTGTCCGTCCAAAGTAGTCACCAAACGACGACGTTTTTCAGCATGCACGCCTTCATTGTTGGCGTTGGCCTCAGCATACCCTTGACGGTCAAAATTATTTTCGATTTCATGACGACCGTTGAGTCCTTGGATTCCTTCATATCCTTTGTGTACTTGTGCAGTATCTACGTGTTTTTTGTCCAAGTGTCCGCGTTCATTTTCTACTTGCAATGCCTTCAAAGACTCCGATCGGAATTGGACATAATAAGGGAGGTTGTCCAATCGAAGCGTTTCTTATTATCTTCAGACCGCATCATACGACGCAAACGTGGGATCCGTTGCATGCTGAAAACGGTGAACGGAGTGTTTAGAAGATTCGTGATCGTGAAATTTGTGAGCATTTTCTGTGGCGTAACCATGCAGGTCGGGCTATCGATTTGTGAGTCTGCCGAGAACGATCTGGCGGAAACATTGAGCGGAATTTTCCTTGATGCCGCCCTGAAACTGCTCGAAGTCTACGTAATCTGCCGGAGTGGAACTTTCATCGAAAGAATATGTCATGAGACTGAGAGATGCCTGCATGGAAAGACCTTCCTGATGACGGCTGAAGATGCATTGATCTTGCAAACCCTGCGGAGAGAACTTGCTTTCGAACCCGATAGGGACTCGTTAGAAATGTCACTTCAGTTTCGCATAAACACGGCTACACTCCTCTCCTTCTTCTCAACGGTGATAACGTGTTGTGCGGTAACTCTCCAGTTCGACTCGAGAGTGGTTCGGGCAATCAATAGCGCTGGGGCTTCGGCGAGAAAGCAGTGAACTCTTGGCATCTGGCGAGTCGCGCATCGGCATTGGAAGGAAACTCGTCCCCAATAAGTAGAATCGCACTGAAATAAATTAAAGATAGAACCTTTTTCCGGATTCCTAATCGGTTTCACTAAATTATGTGCCACGCTCCGTCATGAATCAAATTAGGGAAATGAACGAGGAGTCAACTTTCTGTAGCAAGAATTCTGATTGTGAGACTTCTCGATCCCTGGGAATCGAAACTATGTTGAGCTGGAAGTGTGTTGTGGTCGGCGGCGTAGGTAGCGGTGATGGTTCTAACTGCAGGCTCGATCGATCCTCTCTCAAATTCCAGCTGTTAGCTCCTACGATCTCGACTACATCACATGCGCAAATGTGGAAGCTAGCGATCAACCGAGTTTAGGATTTACAGTGCTCGATAAAAGTTTGCTGTGAATATCTCTGGATCGAGGCAACTGGAGTTTTGCCGAAGAACGCGCCAAACGTATGTTAAATCCGAATCGCGCAAATGTGCCGGCAGCTGACGTGATCATCCATCCTGAGGTGAATGTTTCATGTCCGTTTTATTTAGGCGCGATCAGAGTCTATTGATTGTTGATGATGTCAGCGTTGGGTTTGGAAACTCTATTGGCTAGAACGGCTGATCGTTCACTCTTCGGTAAATAACTCAAAAACTCGGCACAGCTGGCTCAGGTTCGACTAGTTGACTTTGAATTCTCGCCGCCGGAATAATATTCGCTCATAATTCACAAACATTGTACGGAATTTCCGATTAGGCGAGACCAGCTGACATGGCTGGTATCAACTGACGCATAGTTGAAGATGACGCCATGTGGAAAACTTCCCATGTGAGAGAAATGTACGCTCCCAGAATCATTTTCAAGCGGTGCCTGAAAAGGAACCCAATAAAAGTCCGTTGGGGTGGTAGGGAAGGGGGGGGGATCGAAGCTTCGCAAATAAGCTCTGGAAAACCTCGTCTTCCAATGCTCCCATGTTGGCAATTCCGTCGGGCTTCTCATGGGAACATTGAATGACGTTCGTGGTAGATTCCCACACCCATGGTAACTTTACGGCTTCTATGAGACTGCGTCCAGCACGACAAGCTCAAGCATTCTCCCTCTCCATCATTCAACTCATGCCTGGCTGTTTCCCGCATTGTTTACTGACGATTCGGCTCAGCTCAGGCTTCTCGAAGCTATCTCTACATGGAGACTCCCATGAATAGTTATTAACTAACGGTTTGTCTTCGGAATCGGTGCCAGTGCTGCAGTACAGTTGAACCGCTTGAAATGCGCGTCCTAAGCGACAGCATCGAACAATAGAACGGGACTCTCCCCGTTCTATTTGGATCGCCAATCGGGTTCTCGTCCAACGTCTAAACTAAGCCTCGAAGTGAACGTGAGTGCTGAATGACTCACTGATCATCTAGTTGGAGAACTTTGGAGAATCAAAGATGAGCGATTCTGTCGCTCGCGGTTAACCACCACTCTCCTGGAATTTGAATGTCTCCCTTACATAACTTTTATATGTGCGACGTTCCATGGTTAATGAATGGAAGTTCCTGAAGAGATGGCTTATTTGAAATATCTCTAGGTCTTCCATCCGCGTTCGATTATACTTCTGTTAATAGGGGATCTTCAGCAGAGACATCCGCTTTCGAATATTGAGAACCTGAATTTTTGCATTATGAGAGTTGGTGCTCGGTATTTGGGGCGAAATTTGATCTCTCGCCGATACCTTCCCATTTCGAAATTATTGAATTCTTGTTATATCTCGATGCATTTCACAGTCGGAGAATGACGCCTGTTATTCGAATGGTATGCAGCCCCAAGTCGAAGTTTTATGGAGCGAAACGAATAATTCTCCACAATTTGAACCGGGTTTGACAAGACCTTTATTGCTTAAAGTTAACTCTAATATTATCTAATTGGCGGATGGACAACATTTCTCGGGTTGTTTTGTCTCTCGAATAGATTTTGCCCGTCCACGGAGCAGAATACGCAAAACTTTCTGTCCGTGCTCACGCAACTACAGTCAAGAACTGCGCATGGATTGTGAAGGTACTTTGTTTTCGTTCGGGAGTATGATAGTGATCGTACCGATCCTCGATCACCACGTTTCTGTGCAGAGTCTGGGCTATATTTTATCGATTTAAACTGCTTCAGATTTCCCTCCTGAATCTCCATTAAATTAATCGCCAAATCCGAATGATGGCAGAGGACATTGAAATGTGCTTGTAACTGATTTTACACAGCGCAAAGGGGAAGAATCCTTGCAATGGGTGTGGTCCCACTAGGCCGTCATTCGAATTTCACAAAATGCAGTGAAATTCATTGTAATCTCCCATCGGTGAAGTTCGAACTAACTAATTTTTTTCACCCATTCGGTCATCCAATCAGGGCAGTTGTTTTAACTGTGACCCACAAAAATTCATACATCACTTGAATCGGCATTCAATCAAGTCCATTACACTCGGAAAGTTGTGACTTGACGAAACGGGTTCGATCTCATCATAAATAGTCTCGAGAAAGGAATCAAGGGCACCTCTAACTCGCGTCGTTGAGAGGTTTCCGCCGAATCAAATCCACAGCTGGTGTTTTCGGCTCGACTTTAGGAATTCATCACTTTCTAGGATAAGTAGATGGAGAGGATGATTATCAAAACTACTATGAGTAGAATCCCGCATAGCCAGATCTTCTTCTTGCCGGCGGCAGTCTTGTAATCGAGCGCTATCTTGGTCTCCCCTTTTGCCTGGAATCGAAACATAGTGGGTCTTCATCCCGTACATCTCACATGGATACCAGCGCTACAGCAATAGACGTGATTCGCGCAATCACGAAGCTGCCTCAATAGCTTGCTTTCGCCTTACCTTCTCGACGAACTCGGCAGCGTTTTGGACGTTGTACTCGATGCGGTCGATCATTGTTCCTTGGCTTTCGACCAGTACAGCCATTTCAATGAAAAGATCTCGAAGCTCTCTTACGGATTCTTCGAGTTTCATGATGTCCTGATGCCGAGCTTGAACGTCGGCGAGTGCTTGCTTATTCTTCTCGCTTTCCATAATGACTCCCTGAAAACAACCCTTATTCAGTGAGTTCCACGATCATAAACCCACGATGCTTCCATGATCGTGTGGCTTTGAGCTCCCTCCCTCTCTCGCGAACTCAACCAAAACTCCAGCTAACCTGTGTGAAAACATCGAAGTTCCCGGATTCCAACAAATCCTCGAGTTCCTCATCTGTAGGCGTTTTCCCTGTGATGTTGAGTTGGCGCTGGATCCGCTTTTTGCACTTCTCTCTGTATTCCATTTGAGCCTCATTGTATGCTGTCATCGTGTCCACGAATAGCTTAAGAAGATTCGAACATCGAGAATGTTAATCATAGGGATCACGAGAATTAAAGAGGAAACTTTGAGGCTTCAACTTCGGAGAAATCTTCTCATCATGAATACCTTGCTCAGAGTTTGTTGCTGGATAAGTTTCATTCGTGATACCGCCGAAGTCGGGTTTTCTCTGACGTCTTTCTCAGCCTCGGCTTGGATTTCTTTGAGATTGAAACGGATCCTGGATGCTATCTTCTTGACTTCAGCCATACTCTGATCGAGTTCTTGATTTTTGTCGTTGGAGTCAACGCTGGAGATGATGCGAGCATGGATGTCCCTAACTTGCTGAGTATTCGTCCGGAGTTCCTCGATTCCATTTTGCACCTGAAACAGAGACCATTCTTCAAATATCGCCCGAACGCGAAATGTTATCCAGGCTTCTCGGACGAATGCCATGAAAGCATTCCTGATACGATGACGGAGCCGCTCTGCGCCGGCCCAGGCCTTTCTCGACACAGTGGAACGAATTCTCAAGGATTTATTCGGATGTGATGCAAGACGGGAGACCGACAAATATGAGGTGTTTTTCTCTCTATGGGACGAATCACGATTGATTCAATCCTCGGGAGAGTCGAGCAAAACATTTCCGAGAATTTCAGCCTCCGAGCTGCTGTCAACGATGAGTGCGACAAACCGTTTCTGGTGAGGTACTGAGGATCTCCCCAGTATCCTCTCAGTGTCTCCCCCTCTCGACGGCGACATAGAGCCTCGAGATATCGATTGCTCGACAAAACCCTCACTGCCACGGTTTCACTGAGCGGCGATGTAAAGGAAACCGCGTCTTTGAACCGCGGACCGTTGTCAAACAGAGCACTTGTGGGATTTACCTGTTGCACTTTGAGTTTGAAGGGTTCTATTGCACTGTTGTTATTCTCGATCTCGATTGTGACCATTTCTGTTTCTTCTTGCGCCTCGGGAGAGTCTTCATTTTGCTGCCTCTCGGTTTGGAAACGCAAGATGAGATCTTTCGTCATCTTGTCTGGTACGATGACAGCGGCGACGTTGTTCTCCGAGTTAGAAACTTGTTCTCGTTGGAAAACTGGCGGATTTCGTGGGAATCGAGGAGGAGCAGATTAAGAGAGTCCTTAATTCTTGAGCTTCGTAGCTGCGACCGGGCTTAGTTGTCAACTCTGCCTCCCTCTCCGTAGACTTGACCACCGCCACCACCGCCACACCACTACCATCAGCTGCAGCGGCAGCAGTATAAACAGCAGAAACTATTTCTCCAAGTGGAACTGTCACTTAATCCGTGAGCCACAATCCACACGGACCTCGCCCCTCTTCAAGTCAACGGGCGGAAAGCACTGACGACCAAGTTTGGAGATCGAGAAATTGCCCAAACCGACGACAGATCGTTGTACTGCGTGCCTGCATTCGTTGATCGACCGCCTGATTCGCAGATTCTCTTCGTCTTGAGCTTGAATCTTCGTTGATCAGAAGTCCGAAGAAGCGAACGAAAGTCTCCGGAATCGAAGAAGAAGAACGGGTAAGCTGCACTGTTATTATCCAATCTACTAAGACGGCGGTACAACTGCAGACGACAGAACGCCTCTGTCTGCTGTTGATTCTCCGATGTGGTTGTGCCGCTCGCTGCTGGCGTGAGAGTCGGTGGTGTTGGTGGTGGCGGTCTGCGGCAGCTGATGCTGCTTCTTTGGTTCTAGATCCACAGCAGCAGATCTTCAAGCGAAGACCACGGGTTCGGGCCCTCCGGCGCGCCGATATTCGAACCAGTCCAGAATGACTCCTCTTTCTCGAAGAGATCATTCAGCTAGTCTCTGTATGTTGCGATGAAGTCACGAAGCGTCTCAGAGCTGACGTCAGCTGATGCTGTTTCGCGGCAGTCTTCTTCTGTGGTTCTGTTCTTCGTTTTCAGATATTCATTCATGAACAAACACAAAGACGCATCCCACGGGCACGCAAAAGAAGTCGTTCCCTCGGTCCTGAAGACTCCGCTCAGCACTTTTCAGAACTTGATGACGAATCCATGTGTCTTCTTTCGGCTCCAGCTCCAATGATTTTCGTACGATTTTGAATTCGACGGTTTATCACAGGAATTGTATAGGCGTCAAATCAGAGCTCAAGAATTTGCTCTTTTTTCCGAGTAACAATTCTCGGCGACAGTTCTTGATAAATTATGGAGTGCGGTCCATTTTTTCGTTGCAGTTATCGATGCTCCGTGGGAAATTAATTATTTTGCTCAACATTCCGATGCCAAAGCGTATAGAATGCTGTGAGAAACTGGGACTCCGCCTCAGCTAATGAGCAGGAGCTGTGCTCCGAGGAAAACAAGCCCTGACTATAGAAGTTCCATATCAGAGCATTCACAACTAGTAAACATAATCGACCGCATCGGGAGTTGTGCGCTAGCCGAATATTCTGAGAGTCTCCAGGAGTGTGACTCATTTGGTCAGTTGTCAAAACCTGAGCGTTGGGCTGCCAGAAATTCGATGCCGATCAGTGATTCTGACGGCCGGGCTCATCGTCTGTTTTGGATTTGTCGGGAGAATCGATCCCTTGATTTTTCGATCCAGAGGAAATAGAGAAGGAATGTTTGAAATTAAGTCCACGATATCAGCTCATAATCTCAACATACCCGATGTTGGGTGTGGCGACTTGAACATCTGACCTATTGAAGCAATGTTTTCGGGCGAGATCAGCCGTGACGAATGAATTCCAACTGATTCCGTTTCCGTTCGAGAGAAAAAAAACCCTCTGCAAACTTTTCGATCCTGGCAATAATTCGGAAAACTCACGTTCCTTCAGTTCCTGGTCTTGGTTCTCTGAAGTTTGCGATTCAGTAGTCTCAAATAAAGAACACATTTCTCCAGAGTCAACGAAGGATAAAGTTCTCCTTCAACTCGCTTCCCATTCTCCGGCTCTCGGAGTGGGACGCAGTCTTACGTCAGAAGCAATGGACTGGCTCCATCTCGGACAGAAACATTGAAACAAGAACATCAAAGCTGTTAAGCGTGAAGCTGATTGCACTCACCTATGTGTCCTCTTGGGCTTGTGATTTCAATCGAACATTGCGGGCCAGTCGGAAATTTTTCGGGAAACACTCGGGGAACATTGTGGTCCATTCTTCTCCCCGTGTTGAGACTTCTGCTACTCATTTCCCAGGGGCCTTCTCCCGAATCTTCACACGAGGGACGAATTGTGGGCACATGAGGCACTTCATCGCATCCTCCCCATCAATATTTATCAGAATACCTGATGTGTGATTCCCAATTTTTCGGAACATCCCAAAGGAACTAAAGTGCATGAGTGCGGACTGGAACAAAGCTGCGACGAAGTGATCGACTCCTCGCGGAGAGCCGTTCGAATCATATGACGACCGTGTACCATGAATTTTGACGTCATGAGTTTCCGAAATCGAATATTTTAGCCAACCATAGTTCCGAAATCCTGTGATAGACTTATCCGATCCGATCCTTGATGTAGCCATAATCATTTCGGCCACGCCGTTGAGCGTTGGGACCAGACGAATTCAGAGCGCTCCGAAGTGACAAACCTCATATTCCAGGGAAGTTTAGGTTTCTGATGTTGTTGAACGCGAGAAGAGCGCGATGACTCAACGTGGTTGGCAAGCAACATCCGTACACTTCTTGTCCAAACTGAGATATTCCCTGTGTGGTTCCTGCTATTATCTTCGCCCGAGAATATTCTCTTCCGGTCCGATAGATCTGAGATTCCCCGAAAATCCAACCAATACGACTCTGCCTGTATCTATTGATCTTGAACAAACCTATTATTGTAGCACCGCCCAAAAACTACGTTCCAGAGCTATGACTAATTTTGACATATCCTCGCAGATGGCGCTGCTGTCTCCATGACCGCTGCGACTCTACGAGAGTGAGCCGATCAAACGAAACAGGGCCCTGTGGAAGCGCCAGCTATCATTATTGTGGTGAATGACAAACGCCTTGTTGGTGCATGACAAAGCTGACTAGAAGTTGTGCTTCAATTCATGGTGGGAGAAATATTCGGAGAAACTCATATTCGACGCTCCGGAAGCTCCTTTTTAGTGATCAACGAAAGTTCGAACTGAGTGCCCAGCTTGGCGCAGAAATCGTCCGAAGATGGTGCGCGACAGGTTACAAGAAATGAAGATCATGATAGGTGATCAGTCGGACGCGAGGAACTCGGTGCGCGAGCCGAAGAGCTTCCAGAAAATCATGGATCAAACATACGAGGACATCGAGAGGATCGAGGTGAATGTATTTTGAGTCTCTTCATCTCTTATCAGTGTCACCGATAGAGCAGACTGTCGCCTTGCAACTCGCAACGAGTTTACAAGTCTGTTGCATTATATTTCGAGTTGCGAATGATATGAAGGTCTTCTCAAAATTGCTCTCATTGATTCAGATAAACGTTCAGCAACTGTTCAACGCGCACAATGAAGTGCTGTCGTCGATACCGTCGAAAACCACCACTCGTATTGATGCGATTGTCGAGGATATTCATCAAACAGCGTCAGGTGTCAAAAACGTGCTCATGAAACTCAAAGGTGGGTTGGTTGTTTCAGATGAACGTCGTCAGACTGCAGATGTCCTCTTACGATTTCTGAATATCGTCTTCGGTTTAGAATCGATTTTCACCGAGCAATTCCCCGATTACAGCATCAGTCAATGCAGATGACAAGTCGGCAAAGGGCCGCATGAAGTACGCACAATACCAGTCCTTGAGCAAGGCTTTCACTGACGCTATATATGAATTCAATGAAGAACAGCTGAGATACAGAGAGAAATGCAAAGGCCAAATCCGTAGACAAATGGAAGTATCCGGCCGGCCGGTTTCGGACCAAGTGTTGGAAGATATGTTGGAGAAGGTAGCAAACTTTTTTCAGCCCAGTGTGTTGGAATTCGCTGATTTCGACATATCTTTAGGATGATAACAAGCTCAAAACGATGACTATACCCATCGGAATAACATGACTCTCCTGATGAATGATTTTTGCTGTAGGGTAATGTTTTTGTGGAAGATTCTTCCCAAATGGCGATCGAAGAGGCGCGGTCAGTTGTCGACGAAGTCAAGGCGCGCCATAGAGATATAATGAGGCTGGAGGAGTCGATACGGCAGATGAAAAAACTTTTCGAGGATATCGCTTCAATGATAGAGGAGCAGGGGGAGGTACGTGAACTTCTTCAAAAATTTTCCCTAACAAAATTTGGACTTTCGCGACGCGTTTGACTCTTTGAATGAAATGTGGAGCTGCCGGTGTTTGAAATCGAGTTTAATCTGTTTCAGGTCGTGTCTCGAATAGAGGACTACGTCACAACCGCGGTGGACTTTGTCGGTAAAGGACAACAAGATCTTGAAAAAGCAGAGAACAGTCAGAGAGCAGCTCGTAGAAAAAAGTTGTACTGTCTCGCATTTGTTGTGATCCTCATAACCATCATCATCATTGTAGTAGCCGTTGTCAAGTGAGAGTCGTCGTCAATTCCGCAACAGCCCGCCGCTTACTAACATCCCTACTGCTACGGCTTTAATTGTTGCGCTCGCGCGTCTAGAAGCTTGCCATCTGTGAGAGAATAGATTATCGAGGCCCAGGAACAAATGCTTCGAGAATCAGAACAATCGCCGAAACCTTCGAAGCAAACGCATCTCGACCCATCTTTCATTCCAAAGTCTCCTGTACTATATTCACTAAAAACCCGAAGCTCAGCCTTAAATTCTCGTCGATCAAATCTCAAATCGTTGCACAAGCTGCAAGAGTTTTAACTTGCGTTTCTCATTGAATTCCTTCAGGGGTGGTCGCGTGAAGTGATTATGCTCGGACCTCGCCATTTTGACATACATGGTATCTGGGATATCCTGATGCAGACTGAGGCTTTGCTTCTGGACGATCAGAGTTCTATTCTGTTCTCCTGAAAATTCTAACTCTACCCCACCAGGATTCTCGAAGGCTCCCCGGAAAGTAAGGACCAGGAAAGAGGGACTACTGTATCAAGTGGTCCACGCTCTTGATCCGAATCTTCCCCGCAGAGTTAACAGCATGCGCACTCAAGTAACGCCACGTGACAGCCCTACCTTCCACCAAACGGTGTGGAACCCGCCAGATCTGAGTCATTGAATGTCATTGTTCTGTGACCGAGTGTGCGAACGGATACGAAATGATCCATTATCGATACCTACCATCGAACATATTCAGAACGATGGAAACACTATGTGAACATGAGATGCGAGCCGAAAACATTCCCACCCTCTTGTTTCAAATAATATCAGGATATTTGTCCGAACATTTCTCGGAATCTTTCTGTTCTCAATGAGACCATTAGTTTCAGGTAGATTATTTTATTTCATGAAATTCACAGCTATTGACTTTTGGTGATGGATGAAGTGTGCAGGACGAACCCAGCTCGACCAGGTTTGGGTGATGCTATCTATTCGGATGAGTACGAGTTCAAGATCATGGATCTCTTTGGAGCAGGTTGATCTACCACCAGGGATCAGGTGCGTGCCATCCGGCATCGTGGTGGTGGTGAATCTTAACGACGTGTTTCGTATGTCCCTTGTGCTTATGGCCCTTGTTGAACAGGTGCGCTGCAAAAAGATACTTTTGTTGTGATTTCGAGCAAAAACTCGGTTGGGAGCTCTTAGAGCTGACGATCGGTAAACGCTCTCTCCAATCTGAAGTCCTGGAATCACTCACACAAAGATGAATAGTATTTCAATCCATTGTGAGAAATTTTCAGCAGCGGATTCTCGTAGTGGCCGATTCTGTAAGTTGTGGGAGGAACCCATTTGGCGTCATGCCACGGGTCCCATTCATCTGAGGACAAAACGCTGACCACACAAACTGCGACCAACAGGGCGCAGAGGACAAGGAGTTTCTGGAAACGATCGAAACATTACGAAGGAGCTCA
Organism: Neoseiulus cucumeris; assembly: GCA_021527715.1. Taxonomy (NCBI): domain Eukaryota; kingdom Metazoa; phylum Arthropoda; class Arachnida; order Mesostigmata; family Phytoseiidae; genus Neoseiulus; species Neoseiulus cucumeris. The sequence continues at coordinate 3,788,038 of JAJSRV010000004.1, read as the reverse complement.
TCATTGAAGGAGCAAGGTTCGTCGCGGTCAAATCGGCTCTTGCCAACGATGGAGGGTTTGTTCGAGGAGTGGCGATAACGTGAGAGTAAACAAAGAGATCCAAAGTGCACACTAGTCACTCACTTGAGTCATTGTCTGATTTGAAGCTGGTAGCTCACTGTGGAGACAACGGACAAGAGCGATGCTTTTAAAGAAGCGCGAAGAGAAGAGACGGAACACACGCCTTTCAGGACGGAGGGTAGTCTTCGGCCGCAGACGGTGGCGGCATCCCCAACATTTATCTCTACGCTAAAATAGAAGAATTCGGCTACGACGCAATACTGTGCGGTGATGAAAAAGCTTCTGCATCTGAAGATAGCACAGCGAAGCGTTCGATCTTCTGCGTGATTCCATTCATTGATCGGTTACGTAAGCACGTTCCCTTTCGGTACTAAATCGATTTTTGAAGATAAACAACTATATCTGCCGCGCTAATCCCCGCACGAAGCTCGCGGCCAGCTTATGTGACTCATGTGCCATCAAAAGTCACTCTCTTCTCTGTTCGAGCTCGGTCCGAAAGACCTCCACGGATTCCTCAGTCATTAGGATTCGATTGTTTCAGTCCGGAGGGTCAACTGTCCTCTCTTCAGAGTTCATCGCAACCGGAGCTAAAAATAGTCATTCGATGTTCTCGAGGCAGCCCGCGGCGATTCCGAAAATCACGCCTCTCACCTGCTCAGTTGAATGTCAAGGCCGCGATTTCGGAAATTCATATACTGGAGCTCCTCATCCTCCCCTGCGATTACAATGTAGATTAGAACGCGTTACCGATGTAACGTTGGATCGGCTGTCCAGACGATCGCACGCATTCTCGGGACGTCGACGGCGGATCCGTAGTACAGCCCACAGGCAGATAACCTTTGGATCACGCACAATCGTGTAGACACTGAACGGGGTCATGATTTTCGGTTATAAATCTTTTGGAAGCGAGCGTCTTCGTCCGAACATTGCGGATCGGAAATTTGAATGTTCTTTTTTCGGCGAGTCATTATGATTTCGATTAAAAATATCAATGTCGGCGGAAGCAGTAGCCACGGCAATAAGTCGAAAAGGAAGTTTGAGCTTTTTCTTATCCCGAAATCGCGGCGTAGCTTCGCGGGAACGGAACTTCTCGTTTCCAAATTCGCTCGTTGTCTGAAGCGCTCGATGTGACCGCCCTCGAGTAGCATCCGTAGACTCTGTGCAAGGGGAACGACATGTCAGAAAACTACAGCGAAGGTGGATTTGGGAGGATTTCGCTTGGGTCGATTTGTAAACGAAACAATAAAAAGGCAACCATTGAAAGCGGTAAACTTACCTCATCGAAATCTCGACGGAAGAAACAGTTTTTAGGTACGCCGAGAGCGAGGTAAAAGAAGAATAAAGGCTGCTCCAGGATGTAAACGGGTTCATTCCTCATGTAGAGCCGGAAGTTTCTCTGGTTTCTGCTCAACTCGGCGAGCATAAATGCAACCCGCGAGTTCAGGAACAGCTTCCGACACTCCTGACATTGTATGCATCTCTCCAATACAATCTCATCGTTTTTGGTTAAAGCTGCGTCCAAGAATAAGGCTCGAGGATCATGGTAAACCCGGGCATCCTTGTTCAAGGTCATAAATCTTGCGAGGTCAGCTAGGTTCCCGTCTTTAAGACCATCTACGTGGCCCCTCGATAGAGACTCTACTAATCTTGCCGAAAGCCAACAGCCCAACACAAAAAGGCTTAAGCGCCAGGTCTTGTCCAGAATGCGAGTCGCTCGCCGTAGTTGGAACACCGGTCGCATACTTGGCTGAACAAGGAGCATGCTCACGTAGAAAAAGATTCTTGCTCGTCCTTTCTCAAGGGGTGTTCGCAAGCAGAATGCGATCGAAACGAGAACGGTGGAAAGCGCATAGAGTAAGAAGAGTCTGGGGCCGCAAGCGAAAATTATGTCCTTCGCTGATATAGACCGGAGCGAGGCTTTTGTCATGAGAGTGAATCCTTCACTCAGATGCGGTCGTGTGTAGTCCACAAAGTGCTGTCGAGGATGAACGAGACTGAAGTCCCCGAATATGAGAAGAGCTTTCTTTCGAATCATTAGACCCATACTACTGTCCTCCAGCCAATCCGTTTCGTTTTCCAGTGTTTTGAATTTGAAATGGATGGAAACGTTTGGGCGCAACGGAACGAGCGTGAAATTGTGCTTCTCCCGAAGAGCTTCAACTACACTCCGTTCGATTCCCTGAATGTGTTCCGAGCTTGATAATGATGAGTCTGTAAGCTGTTTTGTGAACACTGCGACTTCCATGCCGACATAGTTCAATGCTAAGCCACGCACACTGTCGTGTACTTTCCCTGGTTCGAGGACAGCTTGAGAATTGCACGACTGGAAGTCCTTGTGCGCGATGAATGCCTTCAATCGGGACGAAGAAAAGACATCGAAAACGCTCTCCGTTTGAACGTGTGCAGCTATGATGAAACCGTCACAGTGTTTCGGGATGGGAATGAACGGAGACTGGACCCAACACCAAATGTGCACGGAGGGATAGCAAAGAGCCTCGAGTCGTTCCAGCTCTTGCGTCGTAACGCTTCGTTTCATAACGAGCGGTCTCACTTCCCCATCCACTTGCAACGAGGTTGCATCTAGATCTTCGGAGCAAGGATTAGAATTTGTTGTTGTTGAAGGGCTACATCCTGCTCGCAGAAGCAACTCGGAATCCTGATCGATCTGGAGGAAGGTGATGTTGGCCGCATTGACCACAAAACAGTAGAGAATCGACGAAAGCATCGCACATGTTCTCTCCGAGGAGTTACTGTGGCCAGCGCGTCAAGAAGTCAGATTGATTCATTTTGAAACCACATTTGAGCACTTCTACGAGCCGAGACGAAAGCACTATGGAGAGCATTAATCGGACAGACTACATCATCATCGAAAGTATCGATCATCAGCCTCGATCGCCGGAGCAAGGTTGAATATAGAGACCGCTATTGCGAAACGCATCAGACTTTGGAGAGCTTTTATAGACCCGACGACAGCAAAGTCACACGTCGCGAACGTCGAATACACTTTGCTACTTTCTCTTTCCAAGCTTCGCGTTGACCTCTCAAAAGGACGATACCGTCTGACCTCATCAGGATTTCTTTCGTGCGACGCCCCTCCCTCTTTGAACCTGACTCCGAACAAAAAACTTCATTGCATGTTCTTTGTATATCGGTGATCAATCGATTTCACTTCTCAGACAATGGCTCAAAACCTAGCTCCAACAACGGCTTTCCCTGATTCTTGTGGAGGCGCTAACTATTTATTCGATATCGATCGGTACGAAGAGAAGTAGTTATGTTCCTTATCTGTTCCGCTGCGAATGATTCCTCCTAGAATGTTCAGTCAGTAGGTTCGATTGCAACTCTTCGTCGAGGAGAGGTGACGCCTCATCTCGATGAAACCGCGAACGATTTTAAAAAGCGCCTCGGTGTTAGGATCATCGATCGTTCACACCGTCTCCATCCGAATACTGCTGATAATCCCCTCTGCTGATTCTCGATTTATTCTAGCAGGAACATGGAAGTCTGTAAGAAAGCCACGGCAATAAATCGCTCAGAAAATTTGAGCTCATTCTAAGTCTAAAGTTGCGGCAAAGCTTTTCGGGAATGATACTTCTCGTTTCTAGTTATCTTATATATCTAGTTATATATTTCTAGTAATCTTCCTCTTCTTTTGTGAGGCCAGCCTCGAATAGCATCCGGGGACTCTGTTAGGAAAGGGGAATACATCATAAAAATTGAGAAAAGATGGCCTTGGCATTCGACTCAAGTGATCGAAATCCTTGTGACAGGAAGAATTTTTGGAAACACCGAACGCAAGGCAAAAACAGAACAGATTATGTGAGCAGGTTAGTTCCTCATGTGCACTCAAAAATCCCTCTGGGTTCTAATCAAGTCTGCGAGTTCTCCACGAAACGATTATTGACCCGATTTGAACACGCAGACGCGGGTTCAAGCAACGCCTTTTGCTGCGTTTGATATTGGAGGAATATTATGTTTCCGAAATGTGGAGCTACTGATTTCACGGACTAAAATATACCGTCAAAATCTTGTGTTTCCACGATCCTCATCTTTTTGACATCGTCCCCGAAACAAAGACAGTATGGAATCACCCCAAGATCGATTTATGCAGTATATATAGCGAACCTGGATTTCGTCGTATTGGCAATGATTTTCTCTTTGATCACTGGACAGCTCTCAGGCGAGGCGGCACCGTATATGTAGAGCAGTCACAATTTTGAGAAACAAGTTGACATCATTCAACAAAATTCCATCAGAAGATGCAGACTCACGCAGGCAGCGAGAATCCGCACTCGTTTCTACACGCGCAGCGTGCCTCCCGTTACCACTCGATAAAAGCGCGACTCGCTTCCGACGGCTGCGACCTGACATGATGGGTATATGTACTTCATAACTGCCGGAATCATTCGCTCCGACAACTTTCATCTCTCAAAAGCATCTGCCATACGTGCATATTTCTCAATGTGGTCTTGGAATCCCACGTCGAGAAGCTTCCTAACTGAGAACGAAAGCGCGTCTTCAAGCCTCAGAAGCTTGAAGTGACAGTCAAATGGAGGAATTTATCAAACGGATTGTCATCAGTGATGAGCTTACGTAGCAATCCCCTTTCCGGAGACAGTTTACAATGTTGTCGTTGGTATGCCTCTCGAGTCCACATCTATGATTCACCCTTCTTGAGAAATTCTTCCAGATTATCTAAAGCCCATCAAATTCTCATTCCGCCGAGAGATTACAAACCAGGCTAGCATGCAGGAGAGTGGCCATAATATGAGATTAATATCGTCTCAGATAAGCGGACTTTTGAGAACAAATGCCCTGAAAATACAGAACATTGTAACAGCTCCATTAGACATTTCAACAACGAGATTCCTTAAAACAGTAGGGGTGACTAGCTTCACATCATACGCGAATTTATGGAATCTCGTCGGCTGGCTGGTGTTGGACTTCATCTGAGTCTATCGATTCATCACTATCTCTGTATCATCTGGTCAATATAGTGATAGAGCGTGGGCAATAACGCCCCCAGCATACATCCCTGCATACGCTTACTCGTAGCGAAAGCTTCTCGAAAACGCCTGCCGAATATTCACTCCAAAACTTCTCGCCCTCGAAAAGTCCGATAACCATTGAACAATCTTCCCATGCTTTCCGTTGGAGGGCAGAACTGAAATAAGCAGGTTGTGGGGCACAGCTTGGAACTCGTTTTTGAAATCCGTGTAAAATTCATCTATTGCTACACTCTCGCTGAGTGTATCAGCCACGATGTTTGGGATTTCTTCCGGGATGAGCATATATTGGATCTGATCAGAACCCTGCCTCTCGGCAAAGTTATTCGCTCCAGTGCAGATTATCCTCTCCATTATTGCGCAGGCTCCGACTCTTCTGTGGACTGATGTCTACCTTCCACTGTCTACCTTCCATTCCTACATCGAAATCATGAGCGGGATATCATCACGCAGTCGGGAGACGACAGCCACAGACGTTGACCATGTTACCATACCAGATGCACCCATACCACAATCTCCCCGCGACAAATGGTGTGGTCCGGCTGAAATTTCACCATGAAGAACTGAGTCATCTGACGAGTCGAAATTCAGGACACAGTGTTGGTTATTGGACGGGAAAGGCTGTCCTCTTGGTATCGATGATATGATCCCCGAGAAAATTTCACACAGGAAGCACTAATTTGATGACTTGGACATCGTAATGACGTTCATTGATTTCAAGCGTTCGTCTGTGAAGCTTCTAGAATCGTGACTCTCAACCGCTTTCGAAATCCAGAGACGAGCGCTCACTCAAGTTTCGTTCATGTAATTTTATCAGGATCCTTCGTCCAACCATTTGATGGGTCCATTCACCACAATTCCGTTATGGTCACGCTCATTGTTTAGATGCTAAGGCGGGCGACTTGAAAACTGATAATCGAAGTGCTCGCTTGCTTAGCTGAATTTCAAGGTCGTGACTTCGGGGATGTACCACGGCTACTTCGTTTCGCCCCGCAAACGTGACTCGCGTGGAAGTCACAGATGCTGCGGCAGAACGCGCGGTCAGATGCCCCACCGGATTAAACGACGAACTGTGAACGCGATAAACAACTTACAGAAAGATAAGTAATCGGGACGGTCTCATTTCGCAAGACATCGCCGCTTTCATCCGAGTTCTGATTATTTATCAGAACGGGTCCTGAAATCCAGAACCAAATTTTTTCGTTTCCAGCGGGCCCACATGGTTTCCAGGAGGAAAATGGTGCTTGACGGCATGATCATCCACGGCTTGAAGTCGAGGAGGAAATTGGAGCTTTCTCTCCTTCCGAAGTCTCGACGCAGCTTCTCGGGAACGGAGTCCCTCGTTGCCAAACCTGCTGTCTCTTTGAAGTGTTCTATAAGCCCAGACTCGAGGAGGATGCGTACGGTCTGGGAAATTTTAACAAAAACTTAGAAGCGTAAGTTTCGCATAAGCTTTCGGGAGGAGTGGTGTACATGCGAGGCTGTGAGATGATTTATGACTCACACCTACCTTATCGAAATGTTGGCGGAAGAAGCAGGTTTTCGGAAAGGCGAAAGCCTGGTACAAGAAGAACAGCTGTTGTCCCAATATGTAGACAGGTTGATCCCGCATGTATCTCCAGAATTCCCTTCGATTACTGCTGAACTCGGCCATCATGAATGCCACTCGTTGGTTAAGAAATCTGTCCCTGCAATTTTCGCACGGTCGGCAGGCATCTTTCGGCAATGATTTCAACATCCTCTGTTCTGAGTTGGTCCCGGAAGAGGTAACGCGCGTCGTGGAAAACGTAGACATCTTCGTTCATGCGAAGGAACTTCGTAACATCAGCCAGCGTACCGTCCCTTGGGCCATCGATATGGCCCCTAGCTAGTGATTGGAGAAGTCTTGCTGCAACGAAGCTCCCGAGGACAAAGAGAGCGAGTCTCCAGATTTCGTCCATTATCTGGCCTGACTTTCGGAGGCGGAACGGCGGACCATTGAATTGTTGGACCAAGAGAGTGCTCACATAGAATAACACGAAACCTTGCCCTCTGGATCGAGTCGTCGCATGAATAATAATCGAAACTAGAGTAGCAGAACATGCATAGAGAGAAAATATCACGAAACCACAAGCTAGAAGAATATCTCTGGCAGATGGAGACCGCATCGAAGTTTTCACCATGAGAGTCACACCTTCACTCAGGTGAGGAAACGTGAAATCCACGTAATGCTGACGCGGGTGAACTAGACTCAAGTCGCCATAGATGAGAACATCTTTCTTTCTGAGCAAAAAACCGATGCTACTGTCTTTTGACCACTTTGTCTCATTTTCTTGTCTCTCCAATTTGAAGTGCCTGGGAACATTTGAGTTCAAAGATTTAGCGGTGAAATTGTGACGATCTTCAAGAATTTCAAGGATGCTGCGCTCGATCCCTTTGATGTACCCAGTTCTATACGATGACAATTCCCTGGCGGGCCGACGTTTCCCAGTGAAGACCGATGCATTCATTCCTATGTAATTCAAGCTCAGTCCTCGAACGGATTCGTGAATTCGGTTTGGTTCCAAAATGGCTTTTCCGTTGCAAATCTGGAAATGCTGATGTGCTGCAAAAACCTTCAAGTTTGTTGACGAAAGACGCTCGAAGATGCTTTCCGCTTGCACCTGGTCGGCCATGACAAAACCATCACAATGCTCCGGGATCAGGACGTTTGATGAGCGAATCCAACACCACACGTGCACCGAAGGGTAGCAGTGAGTTTCGAGCGACTGTAGTATCTGGGACGTAACATGATGCCTGATTAGGAGCGGTCTCACTCTACGATTCACTTGAAGCGATGTCGCATCCAAATTCTCCGAGCAGGGATCCGAGTTTGTAGTCATCGAGGGACTACAGACTGCCTGTGCCCATGATTCGGAATCCTTATCAACTTGCAGAAAAGTTATATTGGCCGCGTTCACGATGAAGCAGTAAAGGGAAAAGTTTTTCATTGTCACCCTCTCGAAATGAAGTGTGATGTCGGCTGCTTCCTAAAATGAATTCGAGATTACCCACTCTCTTTGCACTCAGTGACTCGAATCCATGCGCTTACTTCACTTTGATTAGGTTGATTACCGAAATAGCTACAAAATGGATGCTCTTCGTGGATCGATGCTGTGACGGAGCACATGGAACACATCATATACCGAGAACTCGTTAAGCGTTATCAAGCAAATGAGCAGTCGTCTGATGCTCTCTCATGGTGCCAGCCAACCTTCGTTTCGCTTCGATATCATCAGAGACAGCATTCGTCGAAGAAGCTTGCCCGGCATCTGCTCTCATGCTTTAAAGTGACGCCAAGTCCGGAATACTTCATGACGAACGGAAGAATATTCTCGGCGAAGATATTCACTGCTATAGCATTTGATATATCGACGAAGGATTACGGACTGGGGGATGGAATTATCAGATTACATGGAAACAGTGAAACACAACGAAACCATGCAGCTACACCACACGTTTCGAACTCAATGTGTCTTTCGTTACGATGGCAAATTACGAGAGTCGAGAGCGGTAGAAACTTCGCGCGGACCCATCAATGAAAATTGAAGGTTTTACACATGCTTCTGAAGAAGAGCTCGCAAATGGACGGCCCGCAAATGCTCAAACGGGGTCTTTAGATTAGACATCATTTTCCGTGGCACGGGTACGGAAATTCGATTTTCCGTTCCGGAAGAACGGAAATTCGAATTTCGGTACCGAGAGTGCGGAAATTCAGCGTTCAGTACCATGGTGGCGTTTTCTGTCGTTCTGAGGAGAATACCAGTTCGGATACCGGAAGGGAAGCGCACCGTAAGGGCAGTAAGGAAATACCTGAACCTGAACGCCAACGACCCCAACTTCCTCGAGTCCATACTAACATGATAACCTCCCTGCCTCCGCTGAGGCAAAATATTTTATGGAGCCCTGAGACAAGCAGAACGGATCCACCGCCAGAAACTATGATGCACAATATTGAGAAATGTTCACTGAGACTTTGCTTTAATGCTCCTGACTGGAGTTTAGTGGAAAATGAGTTCTGACCGACAGAATTAGTAGTCTAACGTTCGAATCTCTGATTCACTACCTCTGCTCTTGAGATCTCGAAATTTTAAGCTCCTGATGTTTTCTTAGCAGCCACCACCTCCCCCACTTCTGCATAGCACCCCCAAATACTCTAGGTTGAGTTAATGCTGCGCACTCTCGGTAGCACGCAACACGAGTCCATACACACCTAGTTTGCGCCGATTAACCATAGAATAATCATTGGTAATAATGAATCGCGGTTGTTTAAATAAAAAAAAATAATGTGCGGCGTCAGTCAGACCACGAGAACTTGTTCATGTGATCGAACATGCAAAAATCTGGAAGCGAATGAGTGGACCGATCGTTTGCAATCCCACCTAAACGAGAATCCCATTCTATCTCGAAGAAAGAGAGAACACAAGAGAAATTATGGATACGCATCTACTCAGTCTGCGTTGCAGTATATTGCGCTAGGAAGCCGACCCATGGCTTGCTCTTCTGGTAAAAA
>JAJSRV010000004.1:3756576-3778178 GCA_021527715.1 Neoseiulus cucumeris | reverse complement strand
GGACTGGGGGATGGAATTATCAGATTACATGGAAACAGTGAAACACAACGAAACCATGCAGCTACACCACACGTTTCGAACTCAATGTGTCTTTCGTTACGATGGCAAATTACGAGAGTCGAGAGCGGTAGAAACTTCGCGCGGACCCATCAATGAAAATTGAAGGTTTTACACATGCTTCTGAAGAAGAGCTCGCAAATGGACGGCCCGCAAATGCTCAAACGGGGTCTTTAGATGCTATTAACATCAAGGAAAGCGCAAGGAAACAACAAGTTCAGTGTTGTTTTTCTGCCGGAGGCCAACCATGGAGGAATTTCAAGGGATTCGAGTCTTCAGCAGTCGATCTTCAATGATCACATTCGTGGGCAACAGAGCTTATTCGAAGATTCTTTTCCGGGTTGCGAGTTCCGTTGTCATGAATTCTATGGTGAAGATGAATGCGTCCGAAACGGGGAGGTGGGAGGCTGCATCATAATCTCAGGTCATGGTTCCCTGATAAACGAGCTCCTTTCACCCTCACATTGTGTTTCCGTCTGTTCATGAGTTTTCGGAGAGTGATTTCCTCCTGGGGTAGAATTCCTCTCGGTTGTTGTTGATGATTCGCTGTTTTTCTCAATCGAACGAAGTTGATTCGCGATTTTGGATTTATTCCTTCTTCGAGCCATGAGAACTTCTAGAAGGAAAATTGCGGCTGGAGTCATGAACAACCAAGGCAATAAATCGAGGAGAAAGTTTGAGCGTTCTCTTGACCCGAAATTGCGCCGAAGTTCGTAAGGTACGGCGGTTCTCATTCCCAGTCCAGCCCTACTCTTTGCAATGCGAATAAATCCGGATTCCAAAAGTACTCGTAACACCTGTGGAATTTAGAATGAATTGTAGGGAGAATGCGTATGCGCAGAAGCATATGGGCGTTTCCAATCATTGCCAAATATTATCCAGACATCGACGAACTACATAGTTTGCAGCAGGAAAATCACTCACCTTGTCGAATTCTTGGCGGAGAAAGCAATCTTTAGGAACTCCGAAGGCGAGGTAGTAGAAGAACAAGGGCTCGCGAACGATGTAGACCGGCTTGTGTTCCAGTGTCGCCCAGAGTGCCCGACGGTTCCTGCTCCGTCCTGCAATCATGAACCCGACTCGCTTCTTTATAAGCCGATCAACGCAATGCGTGCAGGCTCTGCTCCTTCGTAATATGATATTGTCATCAATGGTTTGAGCGTCGTCAAGGAAGAGGGCACGAGGCTTGTGGAAAATATAGGCATCTTTGTTCAAAGTGAGAAACTTCGCGAGCTCGGCAAAGCTCCCACCGCTTGGGCTGTCGACATGGCCCTTGGCCAAACACTGAACCAACCTCGCTGAAAACCAGCAGCCCAGCACGAAGAGGCTCAGTCGCCAGACCTTGTCGATCACACCACTGATTCCCTTCAAACGCAAGAACGGACGGTTCCATTGTTGAAACAACAGAGTGCTCACGTAGAAGAACACAGTGGCAGGTTCAGTTCGGAACCTAGTTCGCACGTAAATGACGATTGAAATCAGGAAAGCGGATACTCCGTAGAGCACGAGAATCTTGGGGCCACAAGCGAATAGTACGTCCTCGGCTGACAGAGATCGGAGTGAAGCCTTCGCCATCAAAGTGAATCCTTCGTTCAAATGTGGAATCGTGAAGTCAATCAGGCGTTGGCGTGGATACCAGACGCTGAAATCGCCAAATATGAAAACTGCCTGCTTTCTGAGTAGGTAACCGATGCTACTTTCTTCCATCCAGTCCGTTTCGTTCTCCATGGATTTGAATCTGAAGTGGAGAGGAAGATTCGGTGCAATATGAGCGACTGAGAAGTTGAGTTTTTCCTGGAGAACTCGTAGCAAACTGAGCTCAATTCCTTGAACGTATCCAGACCTCCCGGGCGATAATTCACTTGCCAACTGACATTTCCCGGTGTAGACAGAGACCTCTATACCGACGCTATTCAGTGTCAGCCCTCGCAGCGAGTGATGGACCGCATCGGGTTCTAGGACAGCTTGAGAATTGCAACTCTGGAAACTTTCGCGCGTTGCGAACGCACTCAACGAGTCCGTGGAAAATTGGCTGAAAATGGATTTCATTTCGACGGACGCGGCCAGGAGAAACCCATCGCAATGTGCTGGAATCTGGACGTCTGGAGAACGCACCCAACACCACATTTGAACTGACGGATAGCAGAGAGCTTCCAGGTGCCTCAATAGGTGTGTCGTGATGTTTAGTTTCATCACAAGAGGTTTCACTTTTCCGTTTCTTTGAAGAGACGTTGCGCTCAGATCTTGGGCACAATGATCGGAATTGGTCGTCAGCGAGGGACTTCATGCCGCCTGCGCCAACCATTCGGAGTCCTGGTCCACCTGCAGAAATGTTACGTTGGCTGCACTGACAATGAAGCAATATAGCGCAGTTTGAATCATTGTTCATGCGTGTCGACGGAACCTGCGGCAAGATGAAGCCGTGCAGAATCGGAATGGCTCGATATTACGCGGTTATTTAAAGATTCTCGTATTGGGCGAAGCAAACCTGAAACACAAAGCCGAGGCTTCTACAGCTCCCAGGAAGGATCGATGCGCCTCGCCGATCAATTGATGGAGAATCGATGAAACTATGTTCAATGGAAGCAATAAACGAATCGACTGAGAGATCATTTCCAATCCGTGGTTGACAGAGTCCAACCATTCCACCAGCCGGGTTCCGGTATCAGAATCGAATTCTTCTCCGAAACGAATGAACTAGCTTATCGGGTGGCTCACATATGGCAAAACCCATCACGCGAATCGGGGCCTCTCTTCTGCTGCTGATACCATTGACCACCGGAACGCGAGAAAATATTATGAAGGCGTCATTCACTGCTGTCCACTTGGCGGGTCGTCACACAAACATAGCGGTACCCGAAATCTGAACGCCTCTTTCGGTGCCTCCCTGCGATACCTTGTTCGGAAGTCGAGAGGAACAGGGAGAGACGCAGTTTCTCTCGAGGGAAAGAAATTGACGCAAACCTGCACCATTGCTCAAGAATTATACTTTTCAGCTCAGAAACGAAGAGAAGTGGGAAAGCTTTCACTCCGAGAAATTCTCTCTCTAGACCTTTATGACGCAAACGAATCAGAGAAGTCGATTATTCGATCGAATCTTGCCTCCAATACCGCTAGATATAATGGGTCGATCCCTGTCATTATCGGGGATGAACGAGTGAGGGTCACCTTGGGAGTCCAAGGTGAGACCAACTCGCATTCATTGTCAGATCAAAAATCGATCTTGCACTCAATTCTTAAACCTGAGAGCTAGGAGAGTGAGCAGCCAATCTGACCGGGGGGAATCGCTGGCCTCTGTGAGCGCATCATGTGAGCCAGATTGCGTTCGTGAGCACATTATGAAAGCGAGTACAAGAGCTGTGAAAACATGAAGCACAATCAGCCAGAAGCAATAAATCGAAACATTTACACAAAACACGCCAGGATACTTGAAATGCTCGAGAATATCCATGTTTCCGACAAGTGGAGTGAGAATGCGGCCATCTCAAGAGTAAGAGAAAGAATTTTGGGTCTTATTTTAATGTTATTAAAGGTTAGAATAAGAGGGTCTGATATATTTAATTTTGAAAATTTTTAGTGAATTTTTACATTTTAGTAATGAAAATACTAGGTATTATGATTTGTGGCAGAGCACTTGTGTTTCCATGTCGCGCATACCACGGAAGGACTCCTGAGTTGCAAGTGGCGCATCGTTTATTCTTAGAAGAGTTCCCAGGAGAGCGAAATGGATATTCATCAGACAATGGGCAATACGAGCAACAATCGTTTTAGAGCACTCCGCTCGTTCTAATTTTTCAAAGTAATGAAAGTATTTCTATACGTCCCGATGGCAGGAAAATGCAGAGTACTGACTACGTCACACACGTACTCATCAACCGCGGCACGCCTTCGGGTGGAGAGATGTGATGTTCATGTCTTCGGAGCGACATGCCTCTCGACGACTGTGAGAGAATTCTGACTCCAAAAGTTCATCGTTCGAGCCAGACATCTAACGACTGAATTTGGCTGGATTAATATTGGCGCTTGGATTGGATATTGGTTTGTATCCCCTATTAATCGCATGCTTGCTAGCGGCCAATTGAAACGTTCGAAAGAATTTAGTCTCGTCCCAACTAGGGCTTCCATAATGACCGCATTTTCGAGAACCGCGGTTAGAACCGCAAATGCTTTTCCTACAGTCTTACAAAACTTAGCAAGGAGAATCGATCAGGTATGCAAGTATGACACGAGATACATATGAGCAGGATGCACGTCGCGACTCACGAGCATGTGGTGGTGAATGTTCCACACGCTCCAGCGCAGCGAGAATCAGTGAATTGATGATGCTCATGACTCATGACATAGCTCCTGATGCTCTTCTCTCGTTCCTTGAACTTGCGATTATCCCAGTGAGAAGTAGGGCCGCCGCGCTTTTAAGATGAGTTCTTCATTTCTAGACAACTTTTGAAGAAAGTCTCAGAGGGAGTCGGTAGAGTCACAGGCGACGCAGTTTGTGATTGACCAATTCGAGCAACAATGTAATGACGCATCCGCCGAAGAGAACGGAAGCTATCACAAACACCTTTCCAACACCATCAATCCTCACGGAACCTCTTCGAAGGGACCGTAAATATTTGCGATGGGTTGATGGGCCAAAATCAACTCGTGCCCTGCGTTTGAAATGCGTTTTTTGTCCTGTTTCGACGAGACGGAGCAAAACCTGGAAAGAATATTCACTGATCATGAGATACATCATCATATGCTAGAAGCCTTTTTTTGGCATTCTACACTCGATCCTTATTCCGCTTCTTTGACTGAAATCTTAGCTCACCGAATGAATCCTCGCTACAAGGAGGCATTTTTTGGGCAGAGCGAAGGCGTTGAAAAAGTAATGGATATTATCCCTCATGAGATGCGCACGGCTGTGCAGATGCTTCACCGAGATCCGCTCCCGCAGAAGGAGTCTCTCAGACAAGAAGAAAGTTGCGTTTCGCACGAGGAAGTCATCGAAACCCTCTTGAAACGTTTTCAACGGATGAGTATACGCTTTTAAGAATGGATATGTGTCCAATAAATTTTTCATGTGGACAGAGGTCTGCAAATGGAAAATCTTGAGTCCTTCATGGTGTTCCACGCTGTTCACGAGGTCGTCGACGGAATCGACGATTCCTTCAGATCCGCTGTTAGCAAGACTTGTCAACAAACTGGCAGAAAAGTTACAGGCAAAGAAGAACACGACGAACCGCCAAACAATATCCAAGCCCATTCCCAAGCTGTTGAAGCGCGGCGGCGCGGAGCTCTGGTGGAACAGCAAAGTAAACATGTAGATGAACGTGTTGTAGAACGTTTGAGGGTTTTCTCCGCTGCGGAATGTCACGCGTGAAATTATTGAAAGGCTGGAAGCGCTAATGAGAAATAAGATCACCACTAGGGATTGACATTGAAACAATGATCGGAAATCGAGGCTTGGAGTCGAAAGCATTTGGAGCACGGTGCTCCCGTCGCCGATGAATCGCGCGGTCAGGTCAGCATAGAGTTGTCTGGGATGCTGCAAGCTGAGATCGCCGAAAACTAGAACAGCCTTCTTATGCAGTAAGTGACCGATTGTCGTACACTTCCAACTCCGAGCTGTATCGTTGAGAAAAGTTAAATGGTGGCGCGGTCTGTCCGATCGATTCCTGTGGATGTCTCTCCAAGTCACATTGAGATACTCGCCGAGGGTTCTTAGCACTCCGGTTTCCATACCTTCGAAAACACGAGAATTCGGTGTGGATCGTTTGAGATGGCCAGTGAAGATCTCATATTCGGCATGAGCCACGTTCACAATCATCCCCGAAACGCCAAATATTCCTCCGGGTCCAGAGACTCCCATTGAATTGCATATCTGGAAGCTGCTCCTCGTCGTGAAAGCCGTAACGCCCGGTGAGGAGAATGAAACGAAAGCGTTGACCACCTGGACACGGGATGCGATAACAAAGGCGTCACAGCCTCTTGATGCAGCGGAAAAGTTGCCCTGCAACCAACACCAGACATGCGCTTCGGGAAAACATTCGGTTTCAAGTCGTTGCAGTCTATGGGTCGGGATGCCTGAGCTGCTGTGTGATAGAAATAATATTCGTTTGTCCGCGAACGCGACCGTCGATTCAATCTGACATTCGTTCCATTGAAAAACGCTCAACGCGGGTGTACACTGCGAAATGTTTCTCGTCGCGTCATGTTCATCAGTGATCAAAATGTTCACACCGAGTTGATGAATGATATTGCACAACAAGTATCCACTGAACATTACGAAAGCGCGGATTCACTTCACGTTGGCAGGCGGAAAAAAAGCAACGCGTCGGTGATAGGCTCTCGTAGTCAGCAGTCGCTCCTGATATGATCTGCAGTGACAACGCGATCGCTGCAAAATCATCACGCGCAAACACTCAGCTCCATGAAGTAAGATTAATGGAGATGTTCGCCGTGAAGAAATCAATATTCTCAATCTCCTTTCAATAAAATCGGCCTTAAGCGACACTTCGATCATGGCCATAACAAAGAAATCTCGCGAAGGTGACATCGCTCGCATATTCGAAGCAAACTTTCAACCTCCTTCCGATTGTTGTTGTGTTCTTCAAGTCGAATGAGGGTGAATCGAATGGATCCGAACGATGCTGTCAAGGATCTACGGAAGTTGAAAACAGAACAAGGCTGGCTCCACAGACCGAGGTGTTCAAAATCATTTATTCCTGAACGGCCATCATTCGCTTCTGTCCCTGATTACGGCTCACTTTCCTCGATGTCTCTTCGAAGAGATCGATTTACGACTGTCCCAGGAGTCGGGGACCATACAACAACACGTATGCCACATGCCAATCGCCTCCCCCGGATAATTTCATAATCTGGAAAATTGCAAAAGAAGCATGAGCTCGGGATGCTGATCAACTTCATCGCCACATATTCGGTCTATGATTGACAATTTTCTGTGTAACTTCAATACAATGGAAAGTATACGAACATCGTCTTCGTGGATCGGTGTCACTGTCTCATCATCGCATTTGAACCATTCTTTTCCCCGTCGTATCCAGCCCACGTAATGGCCTGAACAACTCGACCGACCTTTGTGAGTTAAGATAGCTTGCAACTGGTATAACCCGCTGTTGTTCGATCCTTGAATCATCTGGAAATCGAGCGTTATTTTGCAGCTGACGATCAACCATGCTGGTGCCGATCTGTGGCAAAGTTTTCCTAATTGGAGAAATCATAGGATTGGAAACTCACCGGGATCTTCAGGGAATGCGAATGGAATGTCGGGTCGCGCACCAGCTGGTTCCTCCTTCGGTTTCTCTTCGCGAACTTTCTTTTCGACCTGCGAATAGCGAGCAGCCTTTGAAGTTACTTAACGAAGAACTGAATCACCTTTCTTGCTCCGTAAGTCGGTATTACGGGAGCAGGATAGAGGAATCTGCCTAAAGGTTCTGGTTTCTGCGTTCAAACTGACCTGTTCGTCTTCCCAGACTTTGAATTTGTCTCGTTGCGGAATTAAACTCTGCTGGAGGTCTGAGCTGCAGAGCTCGAAAACGTCCAGCATCATGGGGAATTTGACGTCCTTCAAAATCTTCGCGTTCACAGCCTCTTTCTCCTTGTAGAAAAATCTCACTATCGACACGGTCAAGTATCCAGGGAGTCGTGATAGTTTACTCGTTTTTTGGTACACAGCATCACGGCCCAGAGTCTGCGGTAAATTATCACGATCTATGAACTCCAGTCTGTGTGATATCTCTCAAGGTATTGACTATTATTCATTTGACATTGAAATATGAAAAATATCCAGTGAAAGAGTGCGCTAGCAGCATTCGCATTCAAGGAGCGCCCATTGTGACTCACCGGACTCATCTTGGTAATGTTCTCTTGCATACGGAGTTTGAGGCCGGCGATGAGGTATTTAACCTCTGTACTGATGAAACACGATAGTTGGAAGAAATCTTCGGTTGTTTGAGTCTCACATTCTTCTTCGCTCTCAGTGCACTTCATAGTGACCTGAAGCTCTCCGCTGAACAACATTTTCATAAAAGCTTTGTGTTTTCGGCGCGAGGTTTCGGCCACAGCGGTCGAAGGATCGACACCGACATCAGGAAGCTTCTGCCACAGTGTTCCGTCCAAAACTCGAACGAGCTCCGTCCAGGCTTCGTTGGCATCTTGCTGAATTGTGATGCCGTGTTCTCCTTTTTCAGCGAAACGAGGGAAGGTTCGGCGCCAAAAGTCCACAAGGAAGAGTGGTTTGATCACAGCGCGCTCTTCCATGTTCCAAAAGAGGTCCCTCAAACTGCAGGTGATCTGTTCTTCGGGTCTGAGGAGGGGATCGTTGCTCTTCTTGTCGTAGGTGGCCAAGTATTTCACCAGTTCTGGAACTGTTCGTAAACACTGCACAACAGCGTTCAAGTAACAAGTGTTACCCAGATTGTACAGGCCGCAGGGCAAGTTTAGCGCCGTGGCAAGTTGAGATGAATCCATATCCTCGACGAAGACTGTCTTCTCAGTGGGAGCTTGAGGGAGTTCCCCCTTGGAGCCCATCATGAGTATGGTCGCACCATCCTTGACTTTCATGCTGTCCCAAGTGTCTTTGAGAATCGCTCCTTTACACATGACCTGCAATGTTGGAAAATCACTGTCAACGTCTCAGCACACCCGTAACGGAGGTTCACGGTGGTTGAAATCCTTATTTGAGTCAGCTCTCTTGAAAAAGTTGGTGTCACGTGCATTGCCTCTAGGCACAAAGGTACAGAGAGCGAATCATTCGGATTTTATTCGCAAATGACGAGCATATCGAATAAGAATCTTAAACTCTGGTGAACCTTCTGTCGGTCGGGGGTCACACCGGTGAGCGCGAACAACTGTGCCTTGAACACCTCCGGATCTTCTTTGAGGTCGAGCTCCACATCGTAGGCTTCTTTGCCCCATTTCACTTTCACCTTGAGGGTCGTCATGCCTGTGAAGAAGAGAACGATTGCTTGGAAACAGCTTCTAGCATAGCTCCTCGGTGCCGTAATGATGTGTGCCGGGTTTCATCTTCGAAATATTGAGGTCGACGTCCGTTGGACAGACCAGCGGCAATGCTTACAGAAAGGATCTTTAACTAAATCTCCGTGATAGACTCCTTCCATCATAGAAGATCAAAAACCGGCAGCTTCTCTTGGGCTGTCAGTGAGGCATCCACGGTTAATTTTAGAATGATAATCCAAAATCATGTGGAGTGATAACGATGTTGCGCTAAATCACCTAATACGTCCGAAATATCAGGGAGCTCCCCATAGATTATTTAAGAACAAGTGAAAGAAGAATTCACTCAGAGTACTTCTTATGAACAGTGAAAGCTTCAATTGAGCACGTTGTCATCGAAATGTGGGGACAGCACGTTCTGTGAAGTACAAACTCTTCAAGGGATCAATGGTTTTCGGATTCTGATCTGAAACAAGACGCATTCCCCGGACTCTTCTGAACTTGTTTTTTTGAAACCGCCGTGAAAATGACTTACTGTTAATAACCCGGGTCAGGGTGTCGAAAACTGAGATTGTAGAACGTAGCCGATCGGTGACAAGCAACTTTGTCTTGTTTTGATTCGTGCCGCCATTTTGGTTGCTGTTTGCGGCGGGAGCGATGCGGCTGAACGCCGAAAGGGCGCTGTCACAGACCATCCCATCACCTACACGCGGTACTGCGGCGATCATCGCGGGAAGAAGATTGGTCAGGTGAAGGGGAGATCGAAATCTTCACATATTAAGGGAGAGGACATCTGAGTGAAGTGAGGTTGCAATCTTCGGTAACATTTTCCGTCTAGAATTCTGAAGCTCCGATCGATGTTCGAGTTGTCGAGTCCAGAGGGAGTGATCAGTTATTTAGAGGAACTTACGAGACGGGTTTTCCTGAAATAGAAACACGAATTCACCGAGAAAACACCTGGAACGCAAGGTTCCTCATCTCTTCTCATGCTTCCATATCATTGAGCCATGAGATGTTAGGGAAAACTCATTGGGCTCTCCTCTCCGGCTCGGCACTGGGCTCTGAGGACAAGTTCTTCGTCTCCTACGTAAAGCTTGTCCCATGACGCGGTAGACGAAGGATAAAGACATCATTGAAGAGTTGGGAGCGAGCCGAAAGGAATGGGGCAGACAATGGCAAGCCGCCGGACAATACCTATTACAAATATTTCTCCGCGATCCCCCGACTGCTTGGCTCGACTCATCTGCTTCGGGGATTCGTCCCAGAGATGATGAGCCGACAGTTCGACTCGGACCTTGACTCCACTCTTTGAAAACCACTTTCCCATCTTCACACGAGTTTTCGAAAACACATAGCCTGAGAAAGGTATAAATCGCTCCCAATTTTATTTTTCATTTTACTAACTGACCGAGATTGTTTCGTAATCCCGTCAATCATAAGTGATCCATCCAAGACAATGGAAGGTCCAGATTAATTGCGGAGAGGAGGCTTTCGAGATTGCTGGTTGAATGGAAAGCAGGATGCACCTTCAAAACTTCGCATTCGTGGGTGCTCTGTGCCCCTCGTCGCTTTCACTGGTCCCGAGCGACTCCCCTGTCGTGCGAGTTACCCTCTCAGCTCCGTGTCGTTTCTCCCGTTGTGTTTCCGTCATCTTTTCGTCGACAAAGGAATTCCGCTGCTCCCTGCGAGTTGTTGATGATCGACTAACCAAATAAAGGTTTTAATATTCATTCATAGAAATAATTCGTGCCCCTTCCGAACTCTCGCCCTCCCCGTTCCCTCCACTCCCCCGCTCCCCTCAGTCTCATTCGTGAAGGTTGAAGCGATAGAACAGGAGAAGGAACGAATGACAGTGAGAGGGAGACAACGCCGACAAGCGGCAGCTACGAAGCTCTTTATCTTGTCAGCCGCGCATTCCCGGCATTCCTCTCTGATAGGGGTAGTAGTGCGACGGCAAGGGTGAGAAGAGGAAGAAGCCGTCGCTCTGTGAGCCTGCCTGAACCCGCTTGCCAGCCTTGTCGGCTGAGTGCTTGTGGAGAGTCAGGGCGGGCAGGCAGGCAGGCAGGCAAGCAGGCGAGCTTCATCGTTGCTTGTTCTCTTTATTAAAATATATATCCTCATCATCGGCCATTAAAGATGGCTCTTCTTCAGCTTCTACTCCATATCGTCGCCGTCGTCGTTTTCGGCTTCTTCTCCCCTCGTCATACATACTCATTCTGAGCGTCTCTCGTGCTCTCTCTTTATCCTGCATCGTGCCTCCACGAGCCGCTGAGACAGCAGATATATTTCTGAGGAAGCTCAACACTTTATTACGATTCCATCACAAGACTTTCGATCTCACTCCTCGCCCTTCAGGCCCACATGTTCCACGGTTGCTCGAGTTCTCTGTCTCTCTGTCGCCCCCGGAATTGTATCGAATTTCACCCTTTGACTCGTCGTTTCGCAATTGGAAAACGTCGAAACTTGAATCTTTTAAAATTTCCGTTTGAGAACTTTCAATTGCCTCATCAGTGGCGCATCCTTTTCGAGAATTCCCTTTTCGAGTAGATCTTGAGTCGTTCTTTTGATCGATATACATGTCACACGATAGAGCCAGTTGAATTGGCGCCTGTCTGCAAGTTTGTCAGATTTCACTCCACTCGAAGTTGCCGATTTGCCGCGGGATTGCGTACGAGGCCTTCGTTCGACGGAGTGTGCTCCCGGATCAGTATTTCATCGAGTGATTGGCCTTCACGACCTTGTGATCGGCCTTGTCCATCCATGAGGAAAACGAACACAACTTTATCGGGAATGAGACCAAGAGTGAGAGAAGCTTGTTAATATGATAAGAGAGCAAATTAATGTCCCCAACTATCGGAAATTCTGGAGTAGCCTGTGATGATACCTCGCGATATTTGCTTTCGATGTCGCAACGAGAGTCGTGTGATAACTGTTGGTGAAGAGCAGAACGCAAAGAGACGCTTATTAGAGGGGAATTTTTCTTTTTGTTGTGTTTCCAATATATGTACCCAGCCGAGATTGCTGCCGGCGACGCAGTGGAATGTCGCCGACGGTGTTCGCAGTGACGACACGCAGAGGAAATATTTTCTGATACTCACCTCACTCTTCATACAAGCGAACACACAAACAAGCAGCGACATCGACACAGACATTTCATCGTTCAGCAAACAACTCAATTCGATAAAGCGTGTTCCGCGACTCCGTCCACGGAGCCAGCAGCGAGAAGAGCTGCGTGCGATTTTTCATTTTCTCAACCGACTCCCGACGCTCTTCAACACCCTTTCGGAGATCTCGACTTCGAAATTCGAAGCTGCGACGTAATGCGTTCCTCGATCGAATGAGCGTCCGGGAGCCGAGAGAGGACAGGAATCGCATCTCAATGTTTTCAATCATCAATCCATCAATTTTCGCGAAGTCGCAACTACCTCGATTCCCAAATCAGAACTGACGAGTGTGTCGTGGAGGACGTCAACATATTGGTTCAAACAATGTGTCGCACAAGAGAGAGGCTGATCGCGATGTACGCCCACTCCTCTGAGGTCAAAGAGTGTCGATTGTTGGACGAACTTGCTCCGGAGCAAGAAACTCCACCGGATGCTTTCGAGTTAGCGCTCGTCTGCTTCAGTTTTCCGCAGCCAGGACTCTCATTCGTTCGTTCGATGGGTCGGTCGGTCAGATGTTCTCTTGCCGATGTCCGCTAAGCTGGAATCGGCGATGGAGCAGCTTCATTGTTGTTGGTCCTCTTCGAGTGGCCTTAAAAGAGATATAACACACATCGGAACATTTAGTTGGTCGAGCGTCAGTCACTCAGTCAGTCAGGAGCTCAACAACGCAGTGATTAGGCAGACAAAGCCAACGAATTGCTGTTGGAAACCGCGACCGACCACGACAACAGCAAACGACAAAGTCTACGATGACAAAGACCACGAGACAAGCAAGCCTGTGTTCCTCAATCCGTGAACAAGTCCGACTTGTTTTGAGCCATCTGCCGGCGGCGACTTCAAAACCTCGAAGGCCGAATACTCAGTGGATTTAGAAAATCAAATTATTCACAACTAACTGAACTGCAGCACTGCTCGAAAGCGAGTGCAACGTTTGCATTTTTGTATTTCATTCCACGACGCTCTCGAATGGACTGTCGCCGGGATAAAGCGAAATCCAAAACGGGACAGTCTACATCACGTATTTGCAGCGTGCCTCCATGGCTGAACCTCCTCCCAGGCTGAGCTGTGGTTTTGGTTTTGCACTCATGACGTCTTGCCGGAAACCTGATAGTCGGAGTACCCTCTCGAAAGCGTTTTGTATCCATCGTGCCTTGTATTAAGAAGCAACGAAGCATGCCAGGTTCAAGTCACACACAGGGTATATGCCTACAGGAGGCGCGGACATAGAACACCCCAAAACATTTAGACGCACAGCGATATAGCAAGAGCCAACAGGACCTGTTTTCTGTTATCTGGTGA
Organism: Neoseiulus cucumeris; assembly: GCA_021527715.1. Classification (NCBI taxonomy): domain Eukaryota; kingdom Metazoa; phylum Arthropoda; class Arachnida; order Mesostigmata; family Phytoseiidae; genus Neoseiulus; species Neoseiulus cucumeris. The sequence goes on along the minus strand of JAJSRV010000004.1, from coordinate 3,764,700 downwards.
TTCGAGTCAACACCATGAGGCAATCTTGTCGATCACCGCCTTGCGTGTCCAATCAGATCCTTTTGGTCTGTCCTCCACACAAAGGAGATCACATTCGGCCTTAGATTTTGGATTGTGGTCAGCAATGCCAATGAGGAAACTTCGAGATCCGAGGCAGCAATAAAAGAAATGGGTGGATAAGTGCCCCATGTTGAAGAGTATGAATGAGAAAATATGGGGAAATCCTGGAAATTCGCGTTCATGAAACTGTCATATCTAACGAGGTAACGAATGCAGGCTGAACGGTAAACTATTTCGCATTTGAATTCTCATTTCCAAGTACATTTTCATGTGGGTTCAAACGGAGTTTCTGCTCAAAGAGACCGTCATCCCTTTTCACACCTTTCCAGTTCATACAAGTCTACTCTGTGAGCGGAAGACCGGCTGGGAGTGTTCCAACGAGTCAACGAAACACGAGGAAATAGTACTCAATCGTGGCCATGATGATAATGACTTGGGAGCAATCTCTAGAACCATAGCGAAAGTTCAGGAAATCAGCGTCACAATGCGACACCGTTTGTCGCTCTGTGCGCACACTTTGCTGTACAGAGAAATGACAATTTCGGAAACGAAGATTTTCAGGTTGTCCCCCACACTTGAATATCAGCGCTTATCTGCAAACCCCACTTGTTTTACAATCAAGATGACATTCACTTCTCGCCTCCCATTCCACAACACATTTCTCTTGGCGGACCTGATTTTTTTCCTCCACGAAAAATTGGGAACTTCTCAGAGTTTTGAGTCGCCGGTCCCACACCTCTACTCATATATTTTAGTATGAACTCAGGAGTCTGGTCCCCCTAATTATCCTCAACCACCTCTATCATTGACAAATTTCATATCGTGCGCCGCATCGGTTAATTTTCGGAGCCACGGACCGTTCGATCTAAAAATCGACTGAATCCTGAAACGTGCGCACGATCGGAGAAATCACTCCGGAGAAATGCGGGACTTGAAAGTCGTAAGATCTTTTCTAGGATCTAAATATGTTTCTCAAGTAAGCATACAGGTTAACTACCATTTAATTGTTCGTTATGGAGGTGCAGCTACCGGACTGGTTCGCTGGACGTGACGACTCTTATCAGAACCGTGATCTATGAAGCATGTCAAACTAGCTACGTCACATTGAAGCCGGGCTACTTTTCATGCACTCAAGGGACTCCTAGGAAGCCTCGGTTCATTGTTGGTGTCGTTCGCTCCATTCCCAGTCTTGAGCGTTTGTGGACAGAAAATTATCACAGAGACACGAAGAGAAAGCAGCGATAGAGAGAGAGATAGGCGAAGTCATCACACGGAAGCGAGCAAACGAGGGGGCAACCACCTCGGCAAAACGGCCGACAAGCCGGTCGTCCACTCGTTCGGTTGGAGCAAAGTTGACGTTACGCTAGGAGGAGGAGGAGAAGGAGAACAAGAACGAGTCAGTGGCGACACCGCTGCCCTCTGGCGGAAAAAGCAGAAACATTCCAAGAAACGTCAGACAGGCCTACGGGGGATGAAGCACTGCTGTCGGCTCCTTTGTACAGTGCAGCGGCTTCGATTCGGACCGAGTCGCCGGCGCGCGTTGGGAATGTTAACTACTTTCCATACTAGAGGAGAAAAGCTTGAACGGGAATCTCCATAACGCCGCCGAAATGAGGATCGAAAACTACGGTCCCATCAGCCACCGCGATATCTCTGCGGATGGCGGAAGAATCACGCGGAGCGGAGAATTTCCCGATCTGGGGCGACTATGCGTGAAAGTTTTCGCTGTTTAAAACAACGAAGCAACTCTGGAAAGAAATCCTTCGCGGATTATCTTGGAATGCAGCCCAGCGTCCAAGAGTTCAATCCCGTTCAGAGCGACGCTTTAGACTCAGTCTCGATCTGGGAAGAGCTTGGGGCTCATATCGATTTCGCTCCACCATCTTTGAAAGCGAAAATGCACTGCTGCCCCTTCATTTTCTGACTTTTCTGACTGACGTTGTGCGGCGTGTGTGTGTGTGTGCCTGTGAGAGCCGTAGCGTCGGCAGAACACAGCACTACACTACAGAAGCGAACGTTCCTCTCCCTCCTTCCACAGCAGTCAGTGAACTGCGGCCGAAGCTATGCCAACCCAGCGTCACACTTCGCAGTGGAGGCAAAGCCAACTTTACGAAGTGCAGATCCACCGCGGCATCAAACTTTAGTTTTTTCGTTTCTTCATCGATATTTAGAGCGCATTGTGACCTCAAGAAGTCGAGACCGGCAAACTACTGACTGTCCGGAACCCATGGACCGGGTCCAGAAGCGGTGAACATACCCCGGCGAGGCTGTCAGAGCTGTCAATTGCTGTCAACGTGTCTCCGTCCGTCCGGTTACCGGTGAGTTTATTTGAGATCTCAGAGATTTGCTGGAACTGTTTCTGGAGGTTAACAATGAGTCTGGAACTACCGTTGTAAGTTGGCACTTGTCCAACCTCCCGAATGTCGAGAAGCAAACGATCCGTTAGCGGTGAACGACCTGACGTCCGAGGCACGTGGTCCGGAACGAGTTGAAATTGTGCGTCGCGACTCTTCCTCCGAGGATGCGAATCGCAGAAGCTAAACATTCATTTGAAATTTCGCGAAATCGGGTTCCTCTGAAAACTGACCAAGTTTTCGTGTTGCAAAATCTTTGGGATTCCGAAAATCTTGAGATCGATGAATTCATGCGGCTCCGACGGCGCTTTGGGAGCTTTCTGTTGAAGCTCGGTTACGCCATTCTTCATGAACGACCTTCATTCCTCAGAGCAAAGAAAATGGACACGACCGAAGAGTGGCTCCTGGGCGATGTCGAGGACACTGGTGGGAATCCGATTCTCTTCCAAGACCGGATGATCTCGGATTCCGTTGAATATGAGCATTCCTACTCCAACGCCATGCAGGTTATCAAGGAAGAAAAAGGTAATTTTCAGTGCACGAGATCTCGTCATAGAACTTGAATGTCCTTTGAATACCTTACGATTTCTTTCCTTCTCCTCACGACGTATCATTCTTCATGCCCTCTAGATCTTGATGAAGAGTGTTTTCCTGCCGTTTCCTTGTCGTCTGCCTCTGGCCAAGGAGTTTACATCAAATCTGAGATTGCTCCCAGAGCGATATCACCACCGGCCCCACCTTACACTCGAATCGTCAACGCGAACATAGGTTGGTACAGGCTACCGCGTTGGCAGCCGACAATGCTCGCCGAATCATTCAAAACTCCGTGACCTAACGAAGTATTTTTAATCTAGTTGCTGGAACGGTCGTATGCAAACCGTCGACGAAGGCGTCAAAAAACCGACTCCTTGCAACTGCCCTGAGCGCTCCTCCGCTCGCGTCCCTCCTGAAACAAGGAACTCACATTCTTCCTATCGGCGTCACTCAGGTAGACAACTCAAAGGGTTCGGCATTCGAACCAAGCAATCACAGCCCGTAGTCAGAATGAAACTCAGATTCGATTTTCCTTTTTTCTCAAGGTGAAGGTTGAACTCCCTCCCACACCTCCAAGCTCAACGTCTTCGTCGAACGAGTCAGAGAGCGATGGAAGCACTTCCCCCTTGCATTCGGCCCATGGTCTCGTCTATAAGAAGAAAGTTTGCGCAACGATAAACGTGAAGTGAGTTCCAAACAGGGCCATATTCCAAGCTGTTGTCGCCGAGTGGAGCATCTACTAGAGCGAATGAGTTTGGCATTTCAGTGCTACGGCCAACTTCCCCGGAGCACTCTCTTTGACTGAAGAGGATAAACGGACCCTGATAGCAGAAGGCTATCCGATCCCGCAGAAGTTACCGCTCACCAAGGCTGAGGAGCGATCGTTGAAGAAAATTCGCAGGAAAATAAAGAACAAGATCTCCGCTCAGGAGAGCAGACGGAAGAAGAAAGAATACGTGGATGCTTTGGAGAAAAGGTTTGTGGAGTAACGGTTTTAAAGTGAGATTTGCCGCTCAAGGCTGGTGCGAGCTATGCATAATGCACAGATAGGCACTTTTTAATAGATAATGACTCCTTTCTCAGAGTGGAACAGCTCGCGGCAGAAAGCCGAGACATGAGGAAAGTTTGCGAGTCATTGGAGGAAGCGAACAAAGTTCTTCAGCAGCAGCTCAAGATCCTGCAGGAGCAGCAGAAGCAAATTCTCCTGAAAGAAGAATGCCAGGAAGAAATGATCGAAGAAGAGGTGAGCATCCTGTCGCATGATGATCTATATACTGGTTTCCAAAAGGAAGGACAGCTTCACTTATTCGCCATAACCTCACCAGGAAATCATGGCCGACACTCTCACCGACGTTCAAGAAGAGCTGGCCGAGGAAGAAATCATCGTTAACGTGACCGAGGATGTCTGTTAACGGTAAGAATCAGTAGAAAAGGAAAAAAATAGGGCGATTTCAGCAGTAGAGAGGAGCTTTCCTTCAACTCAACTATGAGTCTGGCGTTCCTCAAAACTGTTTACTCAGTGAATGTAAACTGAAACCATCGAAGTTTTCGTTCCATTGTACAAACTAATCCCATAACACATCTGTATACAAAACTGTCATTTGGTCTCATTGTTCTACGCTCAAGTTTTCGGTCCCTGTCTCGGAAGCCCGGACACGTTCTTGAACTCAGAGGCTGTGGGGAGTGTATTTATCTTGAAATGTACAATCCTTCTGATTAATTATACTTTTGTCTATTTCGTCGAAGTAAAATTGACCAAAAAACTGTAAACTTAGATCGCCATTAGGTCAACTTGGGTGAAAAGTAATCAGGGTCCCCAGTGGGCCTTGAAACTTTTTCAGCGCAAAACTTCCCAAGCAAAACGATACTCATCGCGTGTTCTCAAAACGTGTTACATTATGTTTTCACGAAATTATCATAACGATCCAACGTCGTTGCGCAGCGTTTAGTGCTAGCTGTGTATCAACACCTGCATCGGAGACGCTGTGAATGTGCTGAAGAAAGGTCGGTAGGTGCAATAATTTTCAACTCTAACTCGGAAAGTTCCTTGAGAGGAACACACGATATGCGATGTTGACCCAATCGAAGAATTCTGAATCGCGCGAGAAGGTGATTGGATTGTCTACCTCCGTATGTGTTAGCCATGGAGAAAACGTTACATAGGAACACTATTCAGACCGTTCCAACAAGGCCGTCGAGTGCAATATCGAACGAGAGGATTGAATCCGCTCACGTAGCTCATAACTCTGAGAAGAAAGGGAGCATCTTATGTTAACATACTAGTGAAAGATTACATTTTTCCGATTTCTAATTGAAACATAATAAATGCAATTGAGCAAGCAGTCTTTCCATTCAAAAAGAAGAGGCATCCAAGGCTACGGGACATTCCATTGATACCAAAGAAACACTAGTTACTCGATTTGGTCGGCATGCCACTGCAGCTACACGGAAACCCTTAGGGAGTTTCTAAAATAGTGGGGCATTTCTCATGGTTAGTTGCTCGATTCCGACATCACAGGAAGGCAGACAGCTTCAAGCTTCCTGGAAAGAAAGTGTAGCCAAGGAGTAACGGGGGAAGACAAGACATGGAGAAACTGAGCGTTGTGTCGGCCAGATGAAAAGCTTCGCGCAACAAAGAAATATTTACACTGTTCCCCAAACCTCTAATCACCAAAGCCACTAGCCAAACATTGCAGTGGCACTTCCGACTCCTCGAACTTCCGTTCGGGGGAAAACCCGGTTGAAGGGCCGCCAGAGGTTATCAATGTTCTAGATTTCTCCGAAGTCTCACCGAACCCACAGTCTCTTCTTCATTTACCGAGCTGGAAAACCTGCAATGACGAAGAACGACAATGACCGCCGAACCTCACGGTTTGAGTCGAAGAACGTCGAGAGTTTTGTTTATATTTAGTCAACGTCTGCTAGAGAACCATTGCTGGGCAAGTTGTCCGCACAGCTTACTGTTTCTCTTGGAGTCGAGTTTGCGAAATCCCGAACAATTAATCCGATCGGGGCTCCTGATTCTGAAGGCTCGATCCACAACCACTGGCGGAATCAGTTCAGCTGCGGCGCTCCTCCAAACTCGCTGAGCTCGAGTTCATGCTCGCTTTGTCTTTGGGATCGCGACTCGAGAAAACTGTCGGCACCCAAGGCTCTCGGGTTTGGCTCAAGATAACATTCCGATAAATTGGAATATCTTTGTGCTTTTCCAGTACAACGAACGCTTCACGACAAGCGAACCGAAAATTCAATTCGATACAATTTTTTCCCGCTTCATATTGGGAACGTTCCCCGACCGTGATTCAATGTACTCGGGCCGTTCGTTTCCATTCCGTGAGCATTGTTTCGTTTTCATGATGAGAATGTTCATCCGACAGTTTGGATCGTTGATGGTGTTGCGCGCCACCATGTGGAAGTGTGTGTATCTCTGGACTCACAAGCTCAGAACTCGTGTTGAGCGGGATAGATGACTGGATGAAATCTGAGACAACATTTGGTTTCGTGCCAGGATAGGCGATCCGACAAAGAGTTCCGAAACAGGCGAATTGAGTAAACATCTAGAACCCCTGGAGGTGATACTGACTCAAAGGCTGAAGAGCCGAAATTTCCGAACGCCTCGTTAGGAATCTAACAAAAAAACGATCGTGCCGACAAGACGCAAGAGTTTGTTCACACTATTTCGCTTCGCCAGATTCTATCTGACCCCACTGTGCATACAGAAAATCAGCCTGCGACTGGACATGAGAAGGTTTCTGAAATTCAGCTGCCCCTAACCAACCCCCGGGGTCGAGCGAGACTTCGAAAAGGTCTCATAGTCGTAGCTCATGTTGAGTGAGGCAAAAAGAGACCTTCTGCACGACGGGGATTGATCGGAGAGCTTGGTCCCGAAAACCAGGGTCCTTATGTGTGTGTTACTGTAACGTGTCATAATGAGCCATTAGTTCGTGCAGTCTAGAGAGAGAACGAACTATTCCGCCGTCTATCGAGTCGTCCCATCCATGCTATTGAGATAAGCCAAATATAACACAACCCCTCTGTTTGAACACAAAGTTGCTCAGTGTTCAAATAACGCCGGAGAACAACGGAGTTCTTTGATTTCCAGGGCGAGAGAAGACCGGTGAATGTTCCATTCCACCGATCACCATCGTCGGTGTTGCCGCCGCCGAAGCGGCCACCAACACCATCACCAGATGAGCGCCGTAGAAAAGAAGGAGAGGAGGGGTTCGCTAAGGAAGGAGGAAGGTGGGAAAAAGGCCACAAGTCGTGGTTTCGAAGAATAGCTTCTGATTAACGTTGACACAAACATCACACTTTTCTCTCGGCCGTCTTCCATTGATCCCGAACTGCTTCCCAGATGCTTCTTGTCAGCCCGAGAATTCCAAGCACAATCATCTGTTTCGGACGTTTGCAACTTCCAATTAGGGGTTCTTCTTCTGCATGCGTAATTGCGAATATCGACAAGGAGAGTTCGCTATTCACGAGAGGATTGCGGAGTGAAGTTTGAGATGTCAGTCGGTTCCCGGCGAGTGGTTCTTGTCGTGCACATCTCAAGCATAGCGACATGACACACTATATCCGAGCTATATCTGAGTCTGTATGTATGCTCGGTCGAGCGGCGGGTCGTAGACTAGGTCGTCTCGAGGTGTCTTCACCACCAAAGGCGTTTGGAATAACACTGCCTTGGTGGCAGAGTTTGCTCTGTTAACAAATGGCTTAAAGAGATGGACAGACAGCTAGCTATGGCACGCAGTCGAGCAAGCAGGAAGAAACGCAAGCAGCGTCCAATCGACAAACCAACCTCATCTACGGGACCCAGTGCTGCTAAAGTAGACGACGTCGCTTAGCAAAACAAAACTGACTTGGCGCCAAGGGTGAGAAATCACCCTTGGGGGGAACCAGGAGACGACACATGGGTCGCGGCGCCCGAAGGAAACAACAGATTGATGATGACGAAACCTTTCAGATTCCGCTTCCGAACTTCTCTAATGGTCGAATGGGGATTACGGTAATTTTTAGTCCTCAAAACGTAAACCGTAATCCGTGGATGGTTTTCTCGATTCAGGGGCGAACCAAGATCTGCGGACCCGGTCACAGTTTTTGGGATCTGGTCACAGAGTGGACACTGTTGAACACATTCCCGATTGACAGTCTTCCATTATCAATCGATTCACACTTA